>KQ061707.1:309184-358986 GCA_001008035.1 Atkinsonella texensis | reverse complement strand
CCCCCCCCCCACCGCCCCTGCGTCCCACCCCCCCCCCCCCCCCCCCCCCAAGAAGTTGTCCCAAACACAACGCTCGCTGTCCAAAAAACACCTCGCCACATCCAGTCTTGCTAATTGGCCCAGCGGAACCGTTTTTTAAAAACAACGAATGAGAAAGGTGTCAGTCGTAGGCATTCGCCGTGTTGGCAATCCAACCGTGTTCGCAGCGGAAAGGGACTAACAGCATGGACACGCCCTTGACCCATCCCCGCGACATAGACGCCCGGGTATGACATGTCAGCCCAATACGAAGAGCTCAAGATTCACACGTGAAGCTTCGAACGCAATATACTTCTCGACATGATGAATCCAAGAAGATGTGAAGCGCACGTAGACTCGCTAAGCTTAACAACTTGTCCATTTTGACCTCCCATCTGGTGCGTAAAGTACATCTGAGCATCACATATTGGCATTTCTATACCTAGGGTATGCCGTCGACCACGGATACCACGTCGCCCACTCCCCCAAGATCAGCTCAAGAAGTAAGACCCTTAAAAAACAGCCTAAGAAGAAGCCATGTAATAATACCAGAACAAAGGGAAGAAGGAGAAAAACGAGAGGAAACGCCCCGAGTTGGCACAAGCCAAAAGTTGCATAATACGTAACCCACGTGTCCATGATCCGTGGATTCTAATCCTGACGCCAGATTGGAGCTACGGAGAGGGATTCACTAATCTCCGCACCCTCAATGCTTATATGCCAAAGGAAAAATCGGGTGCATGGGAAAGGTTTGGTATCTTAAAGTCGTCTTGAAGAAGAAATCGAAAGAGAACAAGTCAAGGCAAGGCAAAAGAGAACCTCCTGTCGATGGGAATGTTATGCAAAGAGCTATATGGTGCCACGAAGACGCTGCTTCCGGGCCAGCCAGTCTCCCAGCATATTATCCAGTTGCTGGAGAAAAAGACATCAGTTAGTTGCTCAAGCTCGTCATGCTGATATCTGCCCAATAAGTTTTCCTTTACTTACAGTTGTGATTTCAGCCAATTTGGCGTTTTGTTCACGGAATAGTCCGCTGATGATGGGATGGTCACTTCCAACTGGCTCAACATTGCTTTTGTCATAAACAATAACAAGCAAGTCGCGGATATGGTCACTTTCATCAAAGAAAGCATGAAGCTTGGTGTCGTCCCAGGTCAGGTCTTTGCCGCTGCTTGCGGAACTACATCCCCTAGCGACATCACCTGCTGTGTGGACCAATTCAGGGGACGGGGTTGCCTCGGGCGTAATAACATCTGGAGACGAAGTGTCGGCCATAAGAGCCGGGGGGTTGGATGTGCGAGGAGAGGAAGAGTAACCAACTCTGGCAGGGCCGTCTTGTTGGAGGCTTCGTTGGCCCTGTTGCGTGGCCGCGGAGGTCGCCACCTGAGCCTTGTCAACTGAGGATCTTGGGGACTGATTGTCTTTGGTTTCATGGGCAGTCGATTCGTCAGCAGAGGCGATGTATGCTGTCGTAGTCCGTTGTTCAGCGGGCTCTTCAAGCTCGGAGCTATCAGATGCATCGAGCTCCATGCGCGTTCTTGCTCTGACTGTCTTTTGCGGCTTGGCATCGGCTCCGTTACTGGCGCTTCGAGATGATGCCTGTTTCGAAATACCCGACCTTTCTTCTCTTGGAGCATCGGTTGAGGAAGAACGCTCATGGGTGACGCCCGAACCGTGGGGTTGATTGGACGGTACCTGTTGCGTTTCGTTTGTCTTGGGGTCCACGATCCGCATGGATGCTGGAGGCACATTTGACATATCGTTGTTTCGACCTTCGGCAAGGTAGGATGAGAGCTCGACGGATTTCTGCAGAATACCTGTAGGCGTCCTAGTCCCTGAAGGAGCATTCTTTTGGAGTTTCGAGGGCTGTCGCGGCGACTCTGCTTTGTCCAGTGAAAGCTGCTGCTCCTCGACAGATCGGTCTTCACTGTCCCTTGATTCGGACATAATATCCATAGATCTCTTGCCGAATGACTCGTCGTCGTCATCCGCCGCCTTCTTCTTATCTTTCCTGGAGAAGAATCCACGCAAGCCACCAGACTTTCTATCCTTATCTTTCTTATCCTTGTCCTTGAGCTTCTTCTTCTCCTTATCGGAAATCAATTCTTTGTCTATCTTGTCCGAGCTTGCACCAGATCTAGCTTCTCTAGTGCTAGAATCACTTGAAAGTCTCGGGGCATTATCGTCACGCAACAAGTTGGGCGTCAGCGTTATTTTTTTCGTCTCAACATTATCGTCTTTGAAAAAGGAATCCGTGTTCCGCACGGTCCCATTTCTAGACCGGCTAATGCCATCGTTGTTGTCGTCTAGTGACTCTTCGCTGCTCCGATTTTCGTCGCCTGCTTCTACTTCCCTTGAAGGCTGTGCTACCGTAGACTTTTCTTCTCTGGACGCCCTTGTCTTAAGAGGTTCAACTTTGGCGCTGCTGTCTGTGACAGAATCATCGGCGACATGTCTCTGTGCTACTTGTTGATCCTGTTGGTGGTGGTGGTGTTGATGCTCCCTTTGTTGCGGATCATTCGCCTGCGAGTCAAACAAGTCTTCGGTATCTTCGTCATCCGTGGAATAGCCAAAGTCGGAGTAATCCACGTACGTGGGCTCTGCAAATGTAACAGTTTTCCGCCTTCGACGCATAGATTTGAACGCATTCTTTTGTTTTTGGGCCTGATCCCCAAGCATGGTAGCTGAAAGCTACACAATATGTCAGTATGAAGAGTGCTACGCTTCTTGAAGTTGTTCAGGGAAACGCACGTCTATGTTCCTGTGCTTGTTGAGCCGTGCGAGTCGCTCCGTTGGTGTTTCGATGTGCTCAGCTGGTAGATAGCCTGTTTTTCTTGGATTAGCACTAAAAATTGATGCAGGAGAGTGACCTCACAGACTAAACTTACCAATGCTACTATCTTTGACTATGCGTACTAGCCACCAGTAACTATTGCTGTCGTCCAACAGAACCATTGTGTCGCCCTTGGTGGCATTCGCTTGTCCCTCAACTGTAGCGACGAAGGTATGTAGGGCGTAGACGAATTCGAAATCGATGTCCTCTGGTTTAAGTAAGCATTCGTCCTCGCTGCAAAGGTCAAGAATTGGAGCTTCGTGGCGGATTGAGTAGCCAGGCTGCGGAATCTGGTCCACGAACACATCTCGTTTGAAACACAACTGCGCATCTATTGAGGCATCATGTGCGCGAAATGCAATGTCACAGGAGTCTTCATGACGAAGCATGATTCTGCTGTCTACGACCTGGTCCTTGAACAGATGGCGTGGTTCATACGAGAGCCATGCTTCAATTGTATCCAGCTCATCGCCATTGACGAAGGAGTGCTAATCCCGGCCAATTTGGGCTTGAATGGCGGACCACGATTGAGCAGTCATACTCGGGTAACCATTGGTACTATTGACAAGACGATCGTTTTGCTCATGCTCTTCATCGCTGAAGTCCTCGCAGCTTTGTGTGCACTCGTCATGTGGGCTGCATTGTTGCAGCGGTGCATGGGGCTTTCGATGAAGGCGATGCTGCCACTCAGCAACAGCTTGCTCCCCAGAGAATCGTGATACACTTGTGTCGCGAGGACGAAGTAGTCGCCCACTACGAAAGCAGTTGGCACTCGCTTGTAATGATGACTCGAAGCAGACTCTTGCAGCACTGAAATCCCGGGGGAAGGATGTGAGGGAGGACTCCCGCCGTGGCCAAGCCTCAGGCGTGGTCACCGGGTACAACGCACCATCGTCAATAGAGGGAGAGCTGGATATCTTATCCATCATATCATCGTCCAAATCGCCTTCGCTCTCGCCATCAATATCATCTTCGTCAGCTGAAGAGACGCCCCCATTTGTTGCGATTGCCGATGCATCCTGTCGCTCATGATGATACATGCCCATTGCTGATCCTCCCTTTTTATGATCCGCGTCGGCTCCGTTATGATCGTCGACGTGTTGATGGAGTACTTCATCCGCGTCGCTGGCTCTACGATTCGACCACGAGACCCGCGGTGCGTGAGTCTCAGCCTCAGCAGTCTCTTGAGCAACCTCGCGGAGCGTTTCGGCTTGATGAGGGGCAATGGTTACGCCCGAGACGCTAGAGGTCGAATTGAAGGTGTAGAGGTGAGCAGGATGATCTTGTGCCGATGGCGCAGCCGGATCCTGGAGGTCGAGCGTGTCTATTCGGTTGATATAGTGGTCAGTAATGGCAAATTGTATTCTTGGGCGAAGTTGAAGGATGAAGCTATTCGCGGTATCTACTTTGACCACTCGAGACACCACGAAAGAAAGGTCTTGCAAAATGTGCGAGCTGTGCTGGACTCGGTTGGTGGCTGGGATGCCAAACACTCTTCCCAAGCGAGAGAGTCGTAACAAGCCTGACACGCGGCGCGCAGCCAAGAACAACGAAGGCTTGGACTAGAAACGAGGAGGGCCAGGGGTTGAAGGGGCTAGCAGCAGACTTGCACAATCTGTGGAGGAGATACGTACCGGCGCGAATGATCAAAGGCCTTGTCATCGCGACGCTAAGGATGCGATTAGGGGCTGGTACTCCGCCGATGTTTGCAGAAGCAATCGGAAGCCAGCCGCACAACCAAGCTGGCGAAGTTAAATTTGATTGCCGACTTGAGACTCGACGGTCGCTGTCCGAGGCTTGGTCGCCTGTGGGCTTAGGTGGAAGAAGAAGCCAGGCTTTGCAGCTATTGGGTGAGTCGGTTGATTAAAGAGCCCCGGCCATGGGATATGAAGCGAGAAACTTTGAGTGGCAGCTGAGGAAGCAATATGACCGATGAGGATGTTAAAACCTTTCGTGGCTTCGACGTCCAAGGTAGCAAAGTTGTCGGTAAATTGAGGATCCGCCCGCAAATCGCACGCTCGAGGCTATGGTGGATATTTCCAATTGTTGCGCGCGGGTCGATGCGTGATGCAGAGGAGCAGATCAGGAGAACGAGGGACGAACAAGGGAAGGGAGTGTCGTGACTGGTGGTGGTGACTTTTGGATGAGGTCAGTCACATCCGCCGTTATATGTCAAAGACTTGTTTGGGCTGGTACTACAAGGCAGAGGGCAATGAGGTGCGTCTCTTTTTTCAATCGTTGTCGTTTGTCTAGTATGAGAAATGCATAGGCCCGTCCATCTTTGCCGTCTTGTTATTCCGTACGGAGTACATAGAATGCTAATCGTCGCCCACCAAACTTTTCGGGAGGGTTTCGTGACAAGTGGAAGAAGCAAGGAATCGGAACGGGCAAAGGGTGGTTGGGAACTCCACACGCATTGCAAGAGTGTCCGGGCTTTGCAGCTTGATTGGTTGCTTGAGGAAGGCTTAGGCGGGGAACGGCCGCCAGACGAGGCCACAGCATTGTACCTACATCCATCGCGCGCCAACGTGGTTCCTGGTAACAGCCTGTAAGAGTAAAAGCTCTTGTATGACAGTATAGACGTAGTGATAGAACTCTACACAAGACTTACGAACTGCTATACAAGTGATGGCAGGCTGGACAGAATCACCAGGAACCGGTCTGGCGCGAGATGAGGTACCTAGGTACTTGTGCATGGAAATGAACAGACGAGGAAAGGTTTATGCGGTGGGTAGGTGGTTAATGCTCAAAACACAATGAATGCATGTCGGATTATATTCCACTACTCCGTAGATGCGTGGTGCGTCCAGTGCTGGTTATGCAGCTGCTCGCACCCGGTACAACCAACAACCAACCCGGCAAGGCCTGGGATGTTTCATGACCAAATCGTCCGACGTGCAGCGACCTTCATCGTCGGCACTTCCCGTACAAATTCGACTCTTAGCATATCGCAGACCCCGGAATACCAAAGCTTGAGAAAATAGCGAATCCTGTTTTCACTCTTATATGTACCGTACCGTTGCTATCCCGTTAGCTCTACCCATGCGTCTGCTTTTCTAGCCGTCTTTTGTGGCTGGTCCTCGTACGCTGTTCATGAGCTGTTCCACAGTCCTTTGGTACGAAGTCGAAACTTCATTTTGTACGACTCGATAGAAATCCTCATTTACGCTGCTCATAACGCCGGGAAGTAGGAACTTCTCGCCGAGGTTGTAATGGCGTACGTCCATCGGATCATGCCCTTAGCGCATCATCTCCCTGTCTCCTGTTGTTGTCGTTGGGGCCCGCACATATGTTCAAGTTGCTTGGTCAAACACGTCGGTATAACGTGTTGGGTTCTGACAAGAATGTCTATAATTCTTACTAGATGTATCCTCTCGAGTCTAAGCGCTGTAGAGCATTCTTTCTTCTTTATCGGGGAAACGATGTGAATCAAAACACACAACTTCTTTCTTCGCCATAAATTGACTTTAACCAGACAATGCCCGCAAACCCTTCGAGAAATGAATACTGAGAATGTGCCACAGCCCGTGGCATAAAAAGCCAAGTAAAATGCCCCATACCCAATGCTTTGAGACCTCCATCTTCGCAATGCAATCTTCCATCTATCCGATTAGGGTAGGCAACGTCAACCCTATGCCTTTTCCCCATAGGCCCATGAAAACCCAGTTATTATACCAACAAAGTTGGAACAAATGATGGCAAAAATTTCACAGTAAGTGATCGGTCTGAAGGCAGTCTGGCATCTATTGGGCAATACCACCGCTGATAGACATCCGCCTAACCTGCTCGGCTCCATTCAGGTTGCCCGTGATTTTAGCCATACGCTTAGACATACTATAATTGCGTGGTTAGAACCGGGTTTTCCACGAGGGCCAGCGTTTCAAAGAGACGGTCACTTACAAGTCAAAGAAGGCAAATTGGCTGGGCTCGCTACCGAATTCGTACACGAATCGGCTGGCCAAGTAGCTACCAAAAATGGCTCTCAAGTATGTGTCGGGCACACGAGAGATGATGGTGTCCAAGCCAATCTTTTGAAGTAGAAGATTGGGCAAAGCATCTTGCAGAACAGCGTGGCGGATCTTCTCATTAGTCCACAGATCGGAGTGCTGAAGCTCCTCGTCGAGAGTCGTGATAGCGTTGGAAAGTTTATCAGAGAGGATAGATCGTGGTACGCCGGTTGCTTCATGCTCTCTCCAGATGGCTTCAAATTCCAGGCGAGCGTTCTCGCAGATCTTGGCTTGTACCTCGCGAACATATTCGTTGTAGAATTGCGGTGTCTGGCCAGTCTTGGCATCTACGCACATGTTCTCAACAAAACCAGCATCGTCGAAGGAGAGCGACGCAAGGACTTCGAGTGAAGAAGAAGTCACACCACCCTTGTTCGCCGAAGCATCTTTATAAAGAATGCAGCCAGCAGCCTCAAGTCGCAACTTGGCATCTTGAGTGATGAACAAGTTGGCACCTTCCACAATGTAGGGAATAGTGGTTTTGCCGTCCTTGATCAATCGGTTCACCGAGATCAGGTCTATTGACTCCGGTCTGCCGCCGCAGGGCACAAAGGCATCGGTCATTCCAGTATCTCTCAGGTGATAAGTGTTACGGAATGAAGTGCCGTTGGTGACAACTTCACCATTTGGCAAAGTCACGCTAGTATCCTCACACAGGACACGGTATCCATCCTTGGAAACCTTGCTCATGTCATACTCGTTAATCATGACACGTTTCTTGGCCAGACGTACAAGTTCATCCTTGTCAAGACCGTTGGGATCGGCCAGGACACCAGATCCGTCGACAATGGCAGTCCACTTCTCATTACCCAACAGGATTTCGTTGCTACCAAGATCGCCATCGGGCCCCCCGGTCTGCATCTTACGGACCGAAGCAGGGTCAAGGTCGAGCTTTCTGTAGATCCCCTTAACATATTCACGAACTGACAGAGTTGTCATGCCATATTTGTCGTGGGGAATGCCGCCGAGCTTTTGTGACTTGCCAGTAAAGAAGGATTTCCACCAAGGAGCGCCGCGAGCTCTGGCGTGCTCGGTGGCCCAATCAACGAGATCAGCAGTATTCTCATCGGGGCCCATGAAGAGGATCTCCTCCTTGCCGTAAAGATCAACTAGTTTGTTCTTGATTCCTGGAGTTTGTGCAGGCAGCAAGAGATCAAGAATACTGTCAATGTACTTCTCAAATGCTTCCTGGGCTCTATCCTGCATCTTGGGATCCAACAGAATGACGCCTTTCGAGCCGCCCTCGGGAATATCCTTGTTCTTGCGCTGCTGAGTGCTAGCTAAACCGTAGTTCTCGTCAAAAAGATTTCGGGCGTTGATCCCATAGGCCTCCTTGCTCCTCGATTTGACGATGCGAATACCGCCACGCGAGATGTCGCGGAAGCGAAGGTGAAACCCTCTCGACTCCGCACCAATAACAAGGAACATGCCGTAGAGACGACGAGGATACTCGACTTCGGGCAAGAACGCAGGGTCCAGACGGAAACTGAGAGCTACTTTCGTCGGAGTAAAGTAGTTTGTCTTGAGGATGGCATTGTTGAAGACGCGGAAGGCAGTCATGACCATCTCGTCGTGCTCGTTGGCAACAGTCTTGGAGATCTTATCCTTGAGCTTCTCGTCCGAGAGAACAGCAACGGCAGGTGTGACGGCCACTTGCTCATTCTGGGCACCCAGATGAACATTGGCGAAGGACGCGTACACGAGCCGAACCAACTCGGGGTAATTTTGGATAATTTCGAGAATGTAGTCTGGTGTGAATGTTTCCGTGCGCAGACGACGCTTCAGCTTAGACAAGAGGGCAGCCTGAGCTGGGTCATTGATATCAAGAACCTCGGAGAGAGAGGCATACTCGGGGCCCAAACGATTCAAGAAGTGCTGAACAAACACCCAGGCGGAGTGAGCGTACACAGCCTCCTGGAGACTCAAGGAGCCAACGGCAAACAAGTTATGGAACTTGTTTTGAGGCAGACAGTAAAGGAGCGAGATCTCCTTGGTAATCTGGTAAATGGACTCGTCGAGGGGAGGGAAGTAGCCGTCGGTGTGGGTAGAAGGCTTCAGGTATATACTCATGACGGTAATACCGTTAGAGAACTGCTCAACGTACTTCCTGGAGCTGGTAACTCCATAGTAATGATACAAGTCACTGAGCGCGGAGAACATGCCACGCGCGGTGCGAGTGCGGAACGCGACAACAAGACGCTTCTCAGCAACTCCCTCGATGTTGAAGACTTCAATGACTGGACCAGTACGGTTGACAGCCAAGGCAATAATTTCCTGATAGATTTGCTTGGTGTTTTCGGTGGCCTTTTGCCAAAAGCCAGCATCCGAAATGGTCTCAATATTAGTTTCTTCGGGACTTGTCATCTCTGGGCTCTGTGAAAACTTGCACTGGTAGACAAAGTAGCATCGGAGCGTCGCCTTGGAAGATGGACTGGCGCCTATCACAGCTGGAGAACGAAAAGTCTCGACGCGGTACTTGGTCTTGCCTTGGTGATCCAAGTACTTGGCTTCCAAGCGAGACTCATACCTGGGCCCGCCAACATTGCTCTCTCCGGGCTCACTGGTGTCAATATAAATAGCGTGATCGTTTGCCTCCATGTCCAGTCGGATTTCTTCTTTCTTGTCCTGTCTTGAGTATGCAGCCACCTTGGCGGCGTAGAGGGAGCTGATGTGATTGGCGATAGCCTCCGGAGACTCGATTTCGAAATAGACATCGTCAATGCCCAGTTGTTCGTAGAACCACTGTACTTGCTCGTCAATCAATGACTCGGGTATATACCCTGCCTGCTGCAAAATTTGCTTCACAACCTTCATCTGCTCTTCCTTTCCCTTAAATTCAGGTGCCACATAGTCAACGGTGGCAGAACGCAAGGTTCGGTTTCCGTTGCCATTGACTTGTAGTGGATAGGGGACAGTGAAGTGTGTGGGCTGGGGAGAAGGTCCACGGCTAGATTCGTGAGACTGAACCTCGGCTAAAATCTTTGACACGGGTGCTGATGATGACATGTTGCTATCGGATTGTATGTGATGTTTGATATTGTGGTTCAAAGCGGGACAACTGCTTGACGACCAGTTAGTGTTTTGTGATTCTACAGGTAGCAAAGCACCATTGGTCGTTTGGGAGTTCCCGGTCGGACAATAAACCCTGTGGAAGAAAGCTGAAGGGTGTTCTGTTCTAGGCAAAACCCGGGCCTTATTGGGGTCCATTGGTGGTTATGATTGCTTGGTAGAGCAACGCCATAGATAGAACACGCCGCCATTCAAACCAAAGAAAGCCATGGTCTCAGTCCCAACAACCGTGTCATTCCACGACAAGGATGCCATGAACGAACGGCACACTTACCTTTGATGTTTCCCAATTTTTTTTTTGGGGCGAAACCAATTTGTCGATCAATATATACAGATATGATCAAGAATTTTCAACCAGCTAGCGTCCGCCCGCCAATTGCAAGGATATGGTGAAGCAAAAGAGCTTTTTGAGGATATGGACCGTTATGGCAGATCGCAATATCGTGGTGGGGTGGAAGTATGATGGTGGGGCACCAGGTACGAGCCCTAGGTTCGTAGTTGGCTTCCACCACGGAGCTAACACAACGTAGAGGCAGTTTATGATGATTGTAAGTACGGTTGTAAGATTTTGGCCCGGGTCACAATCAACTACTGCGATTGGTAGAAGATGGGATATGTAGGAAGTCAAAGGGAACTCTTGGCGGCAGGAAAACCTTGTTGGCGCAAAGGCTGCTCTCAACAGTTAGCGGCTTGCTCTGAGCGCAAAAGAAAACAGCCCAGCCCAGCCAGTGCCACGTTCTGCAACCGCCGTGCGCTCAGCCGGGTCGGAGGGCCGACAGGCTGCGTGCGGGGTTGCACCAACGGCTCAATGCAGAACACGGCGTAAGGAACAGGAATCGCATACCTTCCAATGGCGGCTCAAGGCAGAGTTCAGTGAGCTGTGAAGCTGCCGATGAAATCGAGCTATGCAGCACGAGCACACAATTGAGTAAGTGCCAAGACGTGAGGAGCCAGCGCACCGAAGGGGTCAACGCCTTCAATGTCAAAGTTTTTGTATGACGTATGTGTATGTGGTGGTAACTGGCGGGAGAAGGGAGAAGGGAGAAACAAGTGTCTAAGATGGCGGATATGGGCTACTGTTCTCAATTGGCATGGGGGAAAGAAAGGGTGGTGGTGATGATCAACGAGCCAAAGCAAGTCGGACTGGAACAAAAGTACTGGCCACACTACCTTTAAGTATCGGGGGCGTTTCCAAGCGGCAAGGCGCGCCACGTCAAGGTTTTTTGCCTTTTTGCATCATCCGCTTGAACTGGACACATTGGACACTGGACACTGGACACTGGACACTGGACACTGGACACTGGACACTGGACACTGGACACTGGACTTTTGCACAGCAACCGGCACGCCTCGCACCTGCCGCCGCCCCTCGTGGGGGGTGAGCCAAGAGATTTTGGGGCAACGAGGAGCCCAGGCTTGTATCGCCCAGCTCCAGCTCGGTATTTTACAGTGGGTGCACGTCTGCTAGCGTGGATACGATGCCATGCCGTCGTCCGTCTGATGCATTCTAGCCTTGCAATGCGCAGACGATCATGTTGCGTCTAGTTTTAGCTTAGCTCAGGTTGTTTTATTTTAGTTTACATATGTACCTAGGTAGGTATGTTATTCATTTACGATGTCCTCCTATTCTGCGCTGGCCGCCCCTCCAGTTCAATCAGGTACAGTACCTGCCGGGGACCCAGCGCAGCAAACCCTGCCGCCAGCTGAGTACAGCAACTACAACCAGACATGGCACCTGTGCACAGTTATTATCAAAGTGCCTTGGTACCTGCCATCGCGCGCCAACCCGGACTCTGGAGATACTTTCCGGTCCCTCATCAATCACAAGATCTGCCCAGGATTATTACGGCATTCTTGCCTAAATTTGGTGACAATTTTAAACCTGTCGTGTGAGAGCTTACGAGTTCTCGACTGTCACCAGGGGAACCCAGCTTACAGTATTAGCGTGCGTAGGTGCCTTCTACGTGCTGTATGTGCATACCTGGCCACCGAGTGTTACGGGGCGGTGCTGAGGGGCTGCTTATGCTGGGCTTCTAATAGACTAGTCCGAGCCCCAGTCTCAAGCAACCAAATGCAATAATACAAGACATATACTCGTCTCACCAAATCCCCTCTGTAGGGCCAAGCACATCCTGAATTCATCTCAGCAGACCGCAACGAGACACAATTGCGTGTTACCAGACAACGGTTATTATTAACTGCCAACCGATCTTGTGGCCCGTGGCAAAAGTGGCAGAACAGCACAATACAGCATGACTTGCGGCTGCCCCCCTTCCCCACAGTGGCGAAGGGGTCCACCACGACTCTGTCGTTTCGATGGGGCGCCTAGTCGAAGCTTGACTGTTACTGAACTGTTGACTGTCTACCCCGGGGCCCCAATACTCCGTAGTTGTGGTGCAGCGACTAGGGTAAATTATCTTACGAGTTTCTTCGCCAGTCTCCCACAAAGAAAATGCAGGAACTTAAGGGGTGTAGAGGCAGCAGAAATCTCTTGATTCTTTGCTGCTAAGCCTATTATTAGGCATTTATGCGGCTCTTACTAACTTGGTATATTGTGAACAGGGATCTTGACCCTTATTAGAGACAGAAAGGTTTGTGCAAAATTGTGCTGTGGCCAACACCCTAACTGAGTCTAGCGCCCACTTTATGATGAGTTATGTCACTGGTGTCAATTGTCAATTGACGCTAATATATGTAGGTACTTGGCCCCAATTCGTAAGATCCGGGCCTCAAAAATTTTTTTTTTTTTTTTTTTTTTCGTTCTTTTCATTTCCCCAGAATTCTTTGCGCTTCCCTTCGAACTGCCTTCTGCAAGTGCAAGAGCATCGTGGGGACCTGCTAAGCCTGATCGGCTCCCCCGCCCCCACCTGGCTGATCTGGTGATTGAAACTTGACCTGTCTTGCAACGCATCACCAGGCAAGCAGAGATTTTTCTGTTGCATACCTTGACCCGCCCCAGATCCAGTCGTGGCTGGTTCCGGGGCCCGCCATTGCCCCCCGGGTGTTTTGCAGAATTAATAACAATCTTCCCCAGAACCCATTTGCTGGCCGTTCATAGTTGCTGCTAGGGCGACTGAAGGGCAGTAGTTCTGGTCACCGTGGGCTACAAAGCTTATCGACAGATTATTAGCACGACGGCTTGGCGGGCATTGATTGATTGATTCCTAAATTTTCAGCGCAAATGACAAAAAGGTGTTGCACCTTTTTTTTATTTTTTTTTATTTTTTTAATATTGATGCTTTTCTGTGTTTAAATTTCGTTCTTGCACTTCTACTTTTGCGGTTCATCAACCTTACCAACTGGAATTGACGCCTTTCATGATGTACATACAGAATGAGCACCAATATATTCCCGGTTGATATCGATAGGCAGTAAATATACGTATTTATAAGCATTGCAATTGAGCGTTGCTGCAAACCTGACGCAGCGGCCTCATTACAGTGCCTGTTCGTGTAAGTCGTCGCGTGTATGACTCGGGGATGAACAACGACAGTCTTTCGACGTCACAGCTTGGCATATGTCTAACAATACATCATTGAACATGAAAGACGCACTTCACCAAATTGGAGTAAGACATGTCGACTGCAACAGTATTTACTATCCTTCATTGATGGTGTACAAAATAGCTTGCAAATCAACGATGCCACCCCATCATCACCTGGAAAGGGAATTTCTCATTCATCAATTCCCCTACCCATTCCACAAAGTACGCAGGCACCTTGCCTTGTGCATGGCGGCGCGCCGTCTCAACCTACCTGCCTCTTACCAAGCGCTTGTTGGGTTAGTGGTTACCTTGGGCAGGTAGTGAAAAGCCGCCTTACATGTTCCAGATTGCCAGCGTGGAAAAGCGTAGTACAGACATCTGTGGATTATTTGCCCAACACAGCGCCCCAAGTGACTGAAATGCACCATGAGTAGCAGCAGCCCATCCTCAAGCCGGCTATTGTAGACGGCTCATACAGACGATAATTGGAAACTGCAATGCAATTTCTCGATTTCTGACATCCCCTTCTGAAAAGGTTAAACGCTCAACCTTCCATCCCCTCGCCGGAGTAATTCATAGGTACGTAGTATTTAGAGGCCCACTTCGGCTCCACTCTGAGGAAGGTTCTGTCAGGCGTCACCCTTCTGACAGAGCGCTAGAAAAACAATGGTCGCCCCACTACAACCGTCGCCTGACAACCCCGGTCGTGGGCACTAGGAGCCAAGTCTGGCTCTCGGATCCACCCAGTCAGTCTGAATGAGGCCATTCCCAGTTTCTATTACCCTCGTTTTACCTCATCACGGCCCAACCCCCCAGCGCCACATCAATAGCAGGCACATATTTCGCAAAGCCGCCGCCTCTTCACGCAAAGTTTTCACGAGAAGTCATGCTTTGTGATTCTGTAAATATGCAAGGAAGGCAATTTTTTGCAGGGGGGTAGGTAAGAAGAAGGAATGCTAAGGCTGACTACCTACCTAGGTAGGTAGCCAAATGGGCGTTTGAAATTCCCCAGGTACACAAGCAACTCGACTCCATACATGTTACAGGAAGGCAAGTGCTGAATAGTCTAGTTTCGTGAAGGATCTGCTCGTCTAGCCAATCACACAGGCTCACATGTCATCATATTTCCTGGGGAAGCTGCAGAACCAACCCAATCAAGCTCTGCACCTCCAGGTCCCGTATCCTTGGGCGAGCCTGGTTTGTACGACAATGACTGGGGACAACGATCTCGACCCTCAGCCTGGAGAGTTGTGGCAAAAGAAGAGCTCGGTCTTTCAACGATGCGACACATTACATCTATGCCGAAACCCAAAATCTCTTTCATATTTATGTGACTACGGCCACCCCAATGTGTCTGCTTAGAGGATACCGGTTTTTCTTTCAAAAAAATTACACAAACTTTTCTAATTTAGAAACTATTATGCTGTTAGATTCTTTTATTATTCTGACATGTCACTGCTAACTAATTCTGTCGCTACTGGTTGGTTCTTGGAAGGACCACAGGGTTCGAGGGGAGCGGAGCACTGGTTGCACTCAAAGATATAACTGAAGGTAATTATCTCTACTTATCTTCGAATCTGAACATATACCCCCTTTTGCGTAGATGCTGTAGGCATCGTGATGTTGTAGGAAGTACTCCGTAGGACTGTAGGACGGATACAGACCAACTGCTAGTCCGACCCCGTGCAGCCAATCAGAGGCGCGCACCTCGCACGCAATCAACTTACAAGTAGCAGTAATTAGTAGCGGCAGAATCAATTAGCTCGGAACCACTTCGTTATATATCGCTTGCTAAGGCCTGTGTATACGAGGCTTTTACGTAAATTCACGGCACGCCTTACATGTGTCAGAATATCAACGTGCCGGGTTTTAGCACAGACGTCGCCCGTAGCACAACTCTTCAACGTGGATATTCTCCACGAAACACGTGCGGCAATTTTACTCTTCTTGTTTGCCTTTTCCTTCTGTTTCAGTTTCTACAGTGAAATGTCCACACCCCTGGCGGGCCAGGAACCTGCGCGCGCGTTGGGCCAATATGTGCATCGACTTGCGGCTCCATTCGCACAACACCAAGCGACGATTCCTCTGCAGTTTTATTGCATGGCGGCCGGTATGCAGGGGGCGTCTGACCAAAAAGGATTTATTATTACTTTCCATACTCAACAGTGGCGGCGGAGCAATTATCTTACAAGCTTTGACCGTATATTACGGCCTGGCAGGGGAAAGGAAGCACTGGTCCAGTATAGCGCCCAAGCTTTAATCCAAAAAAAGAATAAACACTACGGTATGGGGATCACGAGGACATCAAGTGCTTGGGAGCAAAAACATCAGGCATGGCATCAGGTGCATATATGGCGTTTGTGCATCTCAACAAGCTCTGCGTCCCTGTTGTTTCATCCTCAGACAGGCTGACAGGAAGCAGGAAACTGTATCTATGCACTGTGCGGATTAGGTTGCGCAATAATTGTATACAGGTGTGCGTGAGCGTGTGTTTGCAAAAGGTCGCGCTTGCGCCGGACTGGTTGTCTATAACAGCTGAGGGTTTTTGAATCCCCGCGCATTGGTCACGATGCTTCGAGTACTGGCCATGGCGTCGGCAAGGACAGCACCAGTTGGTGGTCGGTACAAGCAAGTACAGTACGTAGAGTGCCTAGGAGGTACACCCACTGTAGCTGGGCACACCCACTCACTCGCTGTACGGGAACTGCCCTGCCGCAGATTGAAGCTCAGGTCTGATGCCAGAACTATTTTATATTCATTTGCATTCAGCGCTGCGCTAAACTATTGACCATGCACCTGTGTCAGGTTAACTGCTACTGCGTAATGCAACGTTATGCCCTTTTCCCGGCAGCCTCGGTCAAACGTCACGGATCGGCCGAGCGAGCAATAGAAAATCGCACTTCCTGTCCACAAACATGCCGCGAATGTTGTGCTCCGTCGGGAGCGATTGCTGGGGATTTCATCATCTATGCACTCCAGACATGCAACGACATGCAATCAATGCTGCCGTTGCATCCGGCTACGGCAGAATGAAAATAATGGTGGTCCGGCCACAGCCGCCACCGTTCTTCCATCATACATAATACAAGATGCTCTGGGCGTATGTACATGCGCCAAGCCGGTTCATGCACTGGCGACATTGAGGGGCTTGCCGTTGGTTCTCATTGCTAGTGGCACTTGAGCTGGCTCGGCTTCAGGCGGGAAAAGCTAGACAAGAGTCACGATGCCCTCAGCTAAAGCTGTCAGGTGACTCTTCTGGTCAAGGCCATTTCTCTCGCTGAAACTCAAAATTTACCCAGACGCGAACGGGGCAACCGGGCATTCTGTAATACTAGTTACTGTACGAACAATTCGTCAGGCTCGGTTGTCCACGTGAACAGATTGCGCCTCTGGCTAAATGTCCCAACGCCTCCAGAACGCAGAATCCAAGTCGTGCGAAATTGCCGATTTTCGTGTTCCTGCCCGACTGTGCCACACTAGAGCTATTTTGCAAGCCAAACGTCGTGCTTGGGGTCGAAGTGTAACTGCCCTGCAGCCTTGTACGTGTACAATTACCATGTGAATTGGCATGTATCCTGTTTGTATCGCTCATGGTTCGCAGAGATTTGGCCATCACACTTCTGCCAGCTTGATTGTTTTTTGACTCTGTATGGTTGGTCGAGTTGTGCTTCAAAACCACATGGTTTATGTTTGAGTGTCCGTGGCTGTAGGTGAAGAATCTAAAAGGAACAGTTTTTTTTTTGGTGCATAATACCTGTCATATCGGCACGTAAGAAAAGAAATATCACTTACGCCTGTAGTTGTATTCGAGTTTGTGTGACCTCATGCGTGGCACGTGATGTCTAGCCTGCGTTTACTTCGGCTAAACCACCAAGCATTGAACACGGGGCTATCGCAGCAGGCTGCTCCACTCGTTTGCAATAATACCTCGACTCCTATCAAAGCCAAAAAATTTGATGGCGAGTTGTGACGCAAGTCCTTGCAACACATTCCCGACAACAGCTCAAATACATTAGCAATACGGCATCACGAATTATATTATATCTTGAGAGTCTATACTTGCACTTTATAGGGAAACCCGCTCCACCTCAACGCCCATAATCAGACGCTATCTAACCAATCTACAATGGTTACTCTCACCGAGGTCGAGGACGAGCACTTTCAAACTGTCCAGGCTGGGCCCGATGTTGATGACGATGATTTCACTGACACAGGTTCGCAATTTTGGTCTCCACTCTGGGACATTGCACTTGGACTGGGAGTGGCAATTTGGAATTTCAGTCCTAACCACCGCATTACTAGATTCCGAAATCTCGAACGAATCCGACTATGATCCTTCGAACGAGACTTTGGCAGAGCGGCTGTATGCCCTGCGCGATATTGTCCCGCCGACGACGAGAGGCTGGATCTCCAGCAGGGTCAACTCCATCTCTAGCAAGGCTTGGAGCGTTTTGTCATTCAGCGGCAAGGGTGCTTGGGTGATTACGGCCTCTGCCCTATTCTTTGGTGTGCCGTTTGCTTTGTCTTTCGCCGAAGACCAGCAACTCACCGCCATGGAACAAGAATACAACATGCGACAGACAGGAAGTGAGCTGCTGACTGCCGGCTCCGAGCAGAATACCGCCGACAAGATTGGGGCTGCTCTGGAAGATGGTCAAGCAAAGCCTTCGCTGTAAACGCAGCACAGCCATTAGTAACAACATATGTACTCTCTTGAAGGATCACCAAATAGGAGGCGGTCTCCACCACGTGACCAACTTTTTTTTAAAGGCATTGGCAACCGGTGCCTTAGTGTACAGTAAACTGGATTGATCGATGGAAGTAGGCAGGCAAAGATTGGACATGGGTCTAATGAAATTACGGCGATGCGCTATGCCGACTGATGACAGAGTTGTAATCGAAGAAATCAAAACTGGGGAGGCATATAGGAGCGGCTATTTAAGATGTGTGCTGTCTCATCTCCGCTCGAAGGCGATTTAACATGTAATTTGTCATGGTACATTAGACTTACTTTCTGAGCTGCTGCAAAATATGTCAAAGACACGTCTACGTCTATTCGTGCGGGCTTCGTACCGTTTTCTCGGTTCAAGGCGCCAGCGCGAATGTGCGAACAGCCGAATTATACAGTGTGCTGGTTTCAGATAAAGGTGCACTATCTGTACGAGTTGTCCTTGCCATTTGAGCACCTTGTTGAAGGCTCCAGAGCGGTATCTTGGCTCCACAACCCCCATGGCTTGCATGGCTTGGGCCTTGGGCGCGTGACCACGAGTGACCTTTATTAGCAGCCTTCAAAAAAACATTCCACGTTAAATCACCACATAGCGCGTTTTTGCTAGTACCGGCGATAATAGAGGGGATGAACGACTTCCAGTAACGCCCAATGCATTGTAGGCCTTACAAACAGCAATTGTTCAGGGAGGTCTTAAAGGCCGCTGGGATCCTGTCCTCCCCCTTCAAGCTACTACCTAGGTAGGTACCTAGGTACCTATCCAGGTAGTTTGTGTTGCTAGGGCTTCTACGGAGTATCGTGCGATATATACCTTTGAAATGCAGTCGTTTGATTGGCTTAAACATGCGGGTTTGTACGGAGCTGTAGTCTTTCGGTTGTATAGAAGGTATTATGTACGGAGTACTCCGTACATAATACCTTTTTGTAAGTCAGATAGTTGCTGGTACTTCTATTACAGTGTAGATTAGAGTGTGGATTAGTAGGGTGGATTAGTAGTGTGGCAAAAGTACCTCCCTTACAGAGAGTCAATCCCTGTCGATATCGCGTTGAGCCTTTCGGACTGTGCGGGATACTGTGGGTCACCATAGCAAATCTGAGCTCTAGTAGGCCAATCGGAAGAGCAGCTCTACGCGATGGTCAGGTCAGGCCCGTCAAACTAAAATGGAAGGTCTCTACACCTATTCTTTTTTTTTACCTATGACGCAGATAAAGCCCTGGAACGCTAACAGTTAGATATTACTGCAAGAGCAGGGATAGCCTCTTACCATTAGATATTAGCTACATATAGAGGGCGAGGTATCTCTCGTCGAACTCGGGATAGTTCCTGTCAACTTCCCAGCGACAAAATAAAGCATCTGAAGAAAGGCATTACAATGAATTACATAGACTTGCCAAAGATTGAGGTACGACCGTCTCTTGCAGTTGTAGCACAAACGCAGAAGTTCTTGTCGACTTGAAATCACGGCGTCGGTTTGCTAAATTTTGGCGTAGTTGCATGCTCACCTGACAGGCAGTGTGTCCCGTCAGGCACTTCACGAAATCTGGAGGAAGAAAAAAGGCTCCGGCAAAACAGAACTAGAAGACCCCATGGCCGTGATACCCGATGGAAAAGACGACTTTAACCCTAACATGTAAGTGTACGCCGAAACTGCACAGTGGGACACCATGATCACCACGGCGAAATCTGCACATGACTAAAATTGGTGTCTATCATCGATAGATTCTTTCAGTTGTTTAGCCACTTCATTTATAATCTTTTGACTGATGAAGAGTCCATTAAATATGCAACAAGAAGCGTACTACAGGACTTCCTCACCGACGGCGTCGTGTACCTGGAATTGCGAACCACCCCCCGGGCGACAGGTGAAATTTCCGCAGACGCCTATGTACAAATTCTATTGGATACTATTAGAGAGTTTGAGAAGGAGTCCCCGCAGATGCACACTCAACTCATTCTCTGTATCGACCGGCGTCATTCACTAACTATGGCAGAGTCGATCCTTTGCCTGGCTACTCGTCTACGAGACGAAGAAGGACCCCGTGTTGTGGGCATCGACCTTTGCGGAGACCCAGCGGCTCGTTCTGGAGGAGAAGTGTCCATCTTCACCCCTGTATTCAAGCAGGCAGCTCGGATCGGATTAGGAATTACCGTACATTTTGCGGAAGTGGAAGCTAGCATCTCGCATGACGAGATGCGTACGCTGCTCTCCTGGAATCCTAGCCGACTGGGACACGTGATTTGGGAGGATGAAGCGGCCAAACTCGAGATTATCAAGTGGGGATTGTGCTTGGAGCTCTGCTTGAGTTCCAATGTTCAAGCAAGAATGATTCGAGGTGGATTTCAGGACCATCATTTCAAGCACTGGATAGGGGTAAAAGGGCCCAAGATCTCTCTGGGGGTAAGAGTCCTTCTCGCTTTTACCCATGTTCGCTAAATGCTGATTGGAGGGATGCAGACGGACGATGTTGGTATCTTTGGTAGCCCGCTATCTAACGAGTACCGGCTGGTTGCCGAGCACTTCAAGCTTGATCGTACTCAAATATGTGATTTGGCTCGGCAGGGTATCGACAGCATTTTCGGCGGAGAGAAGGAGAAGCAGCGACTTCGCGACATCATGTGGACTGAGTGACGAGGTAGAACACGGGGGGGGGGGATGCTATTGCGCGTCTTGTCTATGTCCCATTACTTCCAGACAAAGTGAGACCATTCGCGGAGCCTTTGAAGTATATATAGGGAATGGATGAACGCCGCCGACAAATTCTTCGTGGTTGAAATAGATAATTGAGCCAGCTGTCACGTCGATCTGATTTCATGCATGTGTTCAACAGAGCTGGCCGGCCGTGGCCGTGGCTGCCAAGCCACTGAGGTGCCTCCACTTGCGACATCTCAGTGGTCATTACGTAGTATCAGGGCCAGTAGCTTCACTCCAGCCCATACCACAGTCCGGATCTCGACCAGGCAACCTCGACAAAATCACCGTGTGTATATATTCTCGTGCCTCCTCACATCGTCCGCGTTGTCTCAAACTGCGCCTCTGGAAGTCAAAAATTGTACGAAGATACGTTTATTCCAGAGTAGTCATGAACGTACGTTGCCTTCCGTCGTCATCGGCACCGTTCCAAACTCCCGCTTTGACAATGACCATGGCGCAGCTAATCCGTACAAAACTTTAAAAAAAAAGATTTTAGAATGGGCTTTCGGGAAGCGCATGACGCCCGCTGAGCGTCTGCGCAAGAACCAGCGCATGCTGGATAAAGCGATTCGAGAACTCGATCAAACGCGCGTCAAGATGGAGAAGCAAGAAAAGACGTTGATACAACAGATTAAGACGAGTGCCAAGAACGGGCAAATGGGTGCCTGTAAAATTCAGGCCAAGGACTTGGTCCGCACACGGCGATATATCGAGAAGTTCTACTCTATGCGCAGCCAACTACAGAAAATCTCTCTGAGGCTGCAGGTGCGTCGATTGTCGTATCAATGGGGACCAGTGCCTTAGCTTTTCGCTTTGCTGACACTGCAACCACAGACCTATCGAACCAACGAGCAGATGATGCAGGCGATGAAAGGTGCTACAATGGCACTCGGAAGCATGAACAAATCCATGAACCTACCCCAACTCCAAAGAATCGCCATGGAGTTCGAGCGAGAAAACGATATCATGGAACAAAGACAAGAGATCATGGATGATGTTGTTGATGATGCCATGGACGTTGGTGTTGAAGAAGAGGGCGACGAAGTTGTTGAGCAAGTGCTGGAGGAGATTGGTGTTGATATTGGCCAGGCTGTAAGGACAAACTCGCCACTCCATGGCAATCCTCCACGGTGATTGTGACACCGAACTGACTTGTTCAACAGATGGGTGAAACACCGAATGAACTGGGCAACCCAGCCATCGCCGAAGGAAGAATCGCACAGATTGTTGGAGGTGGCAGTGGTGGTGATCCTGTTGATGATGACCTACAAGCACGACTGGACAGCTTGAAGAAGTGAAGCAAAGGGCCTTGTGTGGTGGAATGGTATGATGATGATTATTGAGGCGTTTCAAGTCTAGAGTCAGACCCATGATCTTGTATGTGTCAACTGAAGTTTCTCGCAGGCAAAGTAAAGCGTTGTTACCCTCGACTAGCCAAGGCTGGGATGTAGTCGGATTGCTTCGTTCTCGTCCTTCTTATTGCTGAGCTCACTGTTGCTTTCCTACCACGTGGAGGATCTTATACGTGATGATCACTCTATATGCTTGTAGGCGGCCGGACTATCACGAGAACAGAAGCAAACATGACGAGCACTATTGACCCGCTCGAGAAACGAGGAAGCCGGCAAGAGGAAGCAGTTCATGGTAAGGCCTGCATCTTATATCTAACTGCTCAACGCGAATGGGGCATTGTTAGCGGCCGTGTGGTTTCTGGATTGACCGTCACTTATGCTACATGTAACCGGGCGTCCTTGACTCTAGTCATTCAAGTGAGAAACGCGCTATCTACAGTTGATACTTGTTGAGGGCGACAACCAGTCTTCAGCACTTGCATCTCCTCCAGAAGTAAACCACGTCCGACCCACCTTGCCAAGCAAATAAAATTTCGCGGTATGAAGCCGACGAATGGTGACCCTTTTCCGAGAAATCTCGTGTGCCGGAAACACGTTGATGGAGCGCTTACTATGCGCCTTTTCGTGTACATTTTTTTCGCCTGGGCGACGCAGTTCTGGTTTTGATACCTAGTGGTCTACCAGGCTGCAGTCGAGCATTATTTGCTTGGAGCAGCAGCGTGATGCAACTTGCGCATCCCGCTCGTAGCAGGCGATAAAGTCATTGCAGAACTCTGTCGCCACGGCAGTTATGAATATGCACATCTCGGTTTTCCCCCTTGGTGCGTTGTCGTTTTGTATACCGTCGCGCGCTGCCCCGACTTTTGGTAGAGCAAGCCTTGCCGGGCTGGTACTTCTCCTCATGCTAGCTGACTCCATTAGCAATATTTGGCCCAGAGAAAAAAAAAATCTTTAGAATAGTTGATTAGAACAGCAACTAAAGGGTATTTATGTGTTATTATATCTACAATGACGTTAATGAACGAGTATCTTCGTTGATAGTTCTCATGATAATACTTCTGATGATCTTGAGGCGGACGACGCTAACAAATGCTGCGCCTAGGCGGCAGTTGTTATAGCCTTGGATATTTATGTACAGCGGCATGAGTGCCTGGACCTTGTCGAGCTACCGGGGAAGTGCAAGACAGAAGAAATTCCGCAGCCAGCCACTGTCGCCCGTTGAAGTGAGGTTGGCCAACGCAGTCAGGTGCAGCAAGTAGCGACCTAGTTTCCACCCTCCCCAAAACCCAAAAACAAGCTCTAGTACCATCGTGATTGGCTGCGTGGCGTCTTCTCCCATTTCCCAAACGCCCAGTGTCAACGTCAAAAGGTCTCAAACTCCGCAGCCTGTCACGCTGATGGCTGATGAGTGGCTGACAATAGCGATGCGCGGCAGTGCGACCCGATTGGTCGCGCGCCGCACCTGGTCCCAGTGGCCCAGGCTTTGTTACCAGTTATCTTGCCCCCCCCGCATACGCATGGCCTCGCCCAGCAGAGACCCCTCATCTTTTGCACGCTCTCCTGTCCTGCATTTATCCTGGCGCCTACAACAGGATACACGAACCACCAGGCAGGTCTTGTTTCTGCCACCACTTCTCTACGGCACTCGTTCGCCATTCCTGTCCTTGTTCCACCTGCGACATCAACTGGCGTCACGACGCATCACCAGACGCGCCTGTGTGCGAAGCCGTAACTTGTTTAGAACTGCTACGATAGCGTTTCCCGGCGTTGCTCTGTTAATTAAGTGAGCTAGAACTCTCTGCTTCAGTATCTGGTGATACTCGCCCCATGTACGTCTGTTTGTTAATATGACAACACCCTGTCCACCCTACCCTCGTCGACTGCCCTTCTCGTTTGCCTGTTCGTAATCCTCTTGTGTCAGGACGTTGTGGTGCGTCAATAGTAGCAAACTGCTCAACGCTCATGTGCTTGCTTCGTCATTGCCAGCTTGCTCCTCTGGCTGTATTGAAAGCGGTGTAGCTACCTTGTGACGGTTTCAGGCACCATATTCACCGCAACACCTGCGGAGCATGCTTTAACAACAAACCAGTTGACTTTGACTCTATTTGTTCTGCAGCACGGCTGACCGTCTCTGACTCACAGCTCGTATAGCACCTCATTTTACTGCGCTACCCATTTCTCAACCACGTCTTTTGCGCCTCGATTTCAATACTCGACGACTTCATAAACCTTGTTTGGAAGTGTTGGTCGATTCCTTTTCTAAATCTTATAACGTTTGGTCGAAATCGTAGTCAAGTATTCCTTGTTTAGTTAAAGCCACCTCGACCGCTACTGTCAACGGTGTCAAGCTGTCCGGTCCACCGTTGGTAACTACCATCCAGCTATCCTACCTTATATTCGCCTCTCATTTCCACAAAACTGGCAGGAAACAAGCGGCGCAGTCTCTCCTCTCAAGGAGGAAGCCTGCTGAATAGGATGTTTGGTGGGAGCTCAAACTCTCCAGGATCCAAGACCGAAAGCGATTCAAAAACGGAGGAAAAGCCTCCTTCTCCGGGCCTGAATCCAAACACGAACGCTCCAAACCCCATCAAGTCAACTCTAGCTCAATCCGCAAGTGGAGAGAAGCGCAGTGGCAATGGAAGCCCTCCAGGACGTAACGACAATGGCAGTTCCATCGACAAGAAAAGGAGAAGTAGCGGCGTGGGGAGTAAGGCTAGTAACTTCCTAGCCTCAGCAAAGAACACGTTAAATTTCTCCCAATCGGGTCGAGGCAACTCTGATTTGAGTTCCCAAACCCCGCTTCAAAAGCTAGGAAAACAAGATCCTGCTCTGGCTGTACCGCAAGGTCAACATAATAATTCCGCTGGAGAGTCGGTCCCAGGACCAAAGTCTACATTTCGAGTCGGAGTTTGGGAAGATAGGAACAAGAAATGCCGTCGAACTATGGAAGACACACATGCATTCTTGTATAATTTCCTAGCAACTCCCTCGCCCAATGCCGACGCAATCATGAATTCCAAATTGGACAAGGGAGCAACCGAAGGAACAAGCAAAGAAATGGTGGAATCGGATAACGGTTATTTTGCAATTTTTGACGGACACGCTGGTACCTTTGCTGCGGACTGGTGTGGGAAGAAGCTCCATCTCATTCTCGAAGAGACCATACGCAAGAACCCGAACATGCCAATCCCAGAGCTCCTGGACCAGACGTTTACTTCTGTAGACGCGCAACTGGAGAAACTCCCTCTGAAAAATAGTGGTTGTACAGCTGCTATTGCCGTCTTGCGATGGGAGGATCGTCCGAGTACGGATAAACCAGCTCCGACGATCCCAAGCAAGCAGACTTCCAAGACCAACGAAGTTTGCTCCACGGACAAGGAAAGAGGAGTCGCATCATCAGGTCCTACCCGGACGCCATCAACTTCTTCTCTTGACGCTGCCGCTAATACGAAGCGAAAAGCATCCACGGTTCGACAGCGCATATTGTACACTGCCAATGTTGGCGACGCTCGCATTATCTTGTGTCGTGGAGGCAAAGCCCTTCGACTGTCTTATGATCACAAAGGAAGCGACGAAAATGAAGGCAAGCGGATTGCGAATGCTGGCGGCCTTATCTTGAACAATCGTGTGAATGGTGTTCTTGCAGTCACTCGTGCCCTAGGAGATGCATATATGAAAGAGCTCGTTACCGGCCACCCTTACACTACCGAGACTGTCATACAAGCTGACCAGGACGAATTCATCGTTATCGCATGCGATGGAGTAAGTGGATCCCGGAACGAATCCTTTGAAGTCTGAAAATGGACAGATGTGCTAATCTGCATTTTGAGTAGATATGGGATGTATGCAGTGACCAAGATGCTGTTGATCTGGTTCGCGAAGTACAAGATCCCGTTATGGCATCCAAGCAACTGGTCGATCACGCCTTGAGCCGATTCAGCACTGACAATCTCTCGTGTATGATTGTTCGCTTGGAAAAGACGTCGACTGTGGCCGAAGGAAAAGCTGCGACGGAGAATGAAGTTGGGTCAGAATACGATAGATCAGCAAAAGTCAGCGAGGCCGACAAGATCGTATCAGAAACCAAGCAGAAGATAGCCGAGGGAACCACGCCTGCTGTCGGTATATCTGCCAGCAACAGCGGCCGCGGTTATGACGCTGTGCCTGCCGACAAGGGCGACCTTGTTGTGACTACTTTGGACGAAGCCGTGGAAGAGGAGCCCGAGCCTGAGGACGAGCAGGGAAAGTCGGAGGTTGGGTGTACTAAAGTCAAGGAGCCTGCTGGCGCGAACGAGGTGGCTGCGAACGTCGAAGAGTCCAAGTCCTGATTGAAGTTGATACACAGCACACTTGTTACATGGCTTGTTATATATGAATTGATGTGACAGCGGGAACGGTGACTAGGTTAGGGAAAGACGACTACCCAATAATGACCCAGGTCAATGCTTCAATTCGGAACAAAACTATGTATCATTATTCATCAAGTCATGGCTCGATCAAATCTATGTGGAGTGTTTCTCATACTACTACCTTGCTGGAGGTCATAGACCTACGATGCGGATATTTTCTATCACGAAGCTGTGAAGTGTGAAAGTAAAGGCCGATAGGACAGCGGGTAGATTGGAAGCTATAGTTACTCGCCATAGGGTACTAGGCACCGAGTAGGTAGACCTCTCTACAAGACCGAAGGACCAGCTTCCAGCTTCAAAACGCCGATCTTTATCCAGCTCCAACAAGAAGCTCAAGTAGACGTTCTGGGCCAGCTTCCAGTATGGTGACAGAACTGGCTTGATCCCCTCGGTTCGTAGGATGGATGTATAGGCGTGATTCATGACTGCCATCAGTCGATTTTACCGCATGTATACAGATTACGGCCTGGTGATATGTTTCGGTACCTACCTAGGAGGTACCTACGGCAAGATGCTGCGTCCGTGTATGCTGCTCGAGCTTTTGTAGCCGACCAGGGTTATGAGTTTACGGACTGGCCCCCCCCTCCTTGTAGCCTAAATTCCGAGCCGAAGGATTTAGGGGCGCTGACTCAGCAGCAATTGATAGAAGGTACCTACCTAGGTACACGATGGAGTGGCATGCCGGTTCTTCCACTAACGTTAAAGCGCCGGGAGGTCCAAGCTCACGAGGCTGAAGCCCGTTTTGGTTGGCACTTGAGGCGCGTCTATGGTCACTCTAGAGTACATGTTCAAAGTTACTGGCTACAGATCAGCTACAGTGGCTCGCTGGACCCAGCGCCTCCCAAGGATGGATGTGCTTGTACACCACTGTGCCTCGTTTGTATTCAGAGCGTTGCAGATATGTACACAGGTACACCGCGTGGCACACAGCACAGCATAACAGCACAGCTCACATCACCTCTGCGGCACCTTGGCGGCACCTTGGCGGTCGTTATGTTCGCGAGCAATGGACGGCCTTGTACATAGCAGGCTCTCCTCCACGTTTTTAGTTCTCTGGAACGGGGGAGGAGCAATTAATACAGACTGCTCCGTAGTCCGTACGCCCAATCACCATCCTCATGGAAAAAACGGCGACAGCTTGGCGATTACATCCAGGTACCTGGCGCTGCTCAGCACCGGCATGATTTGCATACCAAGGCGCGCCAAGCTGGTTCCTGACAACGTTCAGACTAGTCTGGTTAGTCTGTTGACTAAGCCTTGGTAAGAATGCCGTAACAGTTTTAGGAAACTCGAATTGAGATGAGCTTTAAGATGAGCTTTGACATGAGCTTGGCATGAGTTTGACATGAACATGAATTTGACACGGAGATGCACAAGCAACAACAATCTCGCCCCTGCCGCCAATGCCAGCGACTGCGACATGGCTGATCCGTCTTCATCTTGGATCAAATGTCTTGTCCATCGCGTTGCCTTGCTCATCCTGTTATTCGCGCTGCATCGCCGTCTTCCTTCTACCATAGCCGCCTCTTCTGAAGCTATCCTCGGGCCTTCAGCCTTGGCACCTGGCACTTGCCCCTTGGCGTTAAAACAATTGATCTGGCCATCGGGTCCGCTCATCCGCTCATGCGCCCTTGTTGGTGAGAGTTTGGAAGGCACACCCCCGCACTTCTTTCTTTTCTTATCCCTTTCCTATGTCTTCCCACTTTTTTCCCCTCCATTTTCTCCGGCTCTCTCCCCCCTTGAGTTTGTCTCTTCGGACCTGTATCGTATCAATCGCACTGGTTAGCCAACGGTTTCACGCAAGCCCTTCTGAGAGAGTCCCCAATTGCTGTCAAGACCCTTCGCTGGGTCTCAAAAGCAAAGAAGCAAGCAATGGTTTGCGTACCGTTACCATTTTTCATCTCCGGTCGCTGCTGCTTTTGCATCTTGTGTCCCGGGCCACGACGTTGACAGCTACCGTCATTCCGGACAGTGCTTGAGTGTCTGTCTATATGTACAATTTGTAGTCTCATGCCGTGCCACGATAATAAACTGCGACATACATAACAGGAATTCGCCCATCTGTGGCTCTGGACCCACAGCCAATCGCATGTCCCATTCGTCTCCTTTAATCCCTGCCTACCTACCCAGTTACTAGGTAGGTAGGTAGGTATCCGAACTGAATCGAGCTGTTGCTGCAACCTTCGGGGATTCACCGAGGGGACGAACCCTTTTGTTTCCTTCTCTATTACCGGCGCTCGCATCTTCTATTCTTGTCGGCGGCCTCTTTTCTTGGGACTGGGCACCAGTGGTTTCTGGCTTGGTTGTAGCTCCATGGTTATTGCGTAACAGTCAACATCATTCATGCTTGCTCTGCCGCCTGAACCCCGTCCCCCCTGATTTTAGGATCTTTCAGACCTCGAGGCACACGGACAGTTCTCCCGCCGCCACCCTTCTTCCTCGCCGCCGGCGCCGTTCTTGCCGATCCTATCACTGTATATTTCTTTTCTGTCGAGATCCGGTAAGAGAAGAATCAGTCATTCTAGGCACGGCTTGGTGAACACTGTCAAGGACCATGTCGTTAAATGGACTTGATGACCCTAAGGTGTTGGAAGCGCACGAGGCGGCAATTTCTGAACCTGGAGGCTGGTATGCAACATCACCTCCCTACACGACATCTAGAACGATCCTACGGGCGCTTGCTCTAGACCAGCGCCGCCACGGACAAGAACCAGTGCACCTAACAATTCAACAGGTTTCTCTTAAAATACGAAGGCCGAGACGAGATTCACGTCCTGAATCGCGGTAACGGCGGTATCGTCGAAGTGCGCAATGCCGTTGCCGAATACGACGATACGAGTCCGCTTTACGGCTTTCTTAAATATCGAAGAAGGAGTGTTGTTATCAAATACCTGCCAGAAGACTGTTCTCGAATCATCCAAGGTATGTAGACCCCTCGTTCCAAACCAAATAGAAGGGGAGAAAGAACAAGGAGATCCTCTTGTTGGAAACGATGCGCCGGACACTTTTCCCCCAATCGACAGAACTGACAAGCCCGTCAACGCGTGAATAGCTCGAGTGGCCGTCCACTTCAACGCCGTTTGCGAGCGATTCTCCCCATATGACACTATCTTTGAGATCACAACTGCCAGCGAACTGAGTGATACCAGGTTGTCTGCCGCTTGCTCCCTGCACACAGCTTCATGCTCGATTTCATCCTCAACAAGTTCCTTGCGCCGGAGACGGCTAATGGAAATCGCCGAGGAGGAAGAGGAAGAGCAACGCGCCACGAAGCGACTGTCCACTGAAGACACCGACGAGAGTCGATCTCAATCCGCAAACGACAGACCCTCGACTGCAGAGCCTGTTACTCTCAACTCTGACCTGGCATCGTTCCCCGAAAACAGCAAATTTTCTGCTACTACATCCGACGTACCCCAGTTTGTTGGCGTCAAACAGCGACCGACCTCTCCGGACTCGGATGCATATACTCTCAACGCATATCCTTACAGCAAGCCCAGAATCAAGCTTGGTCCCCGGCCGTCTGTTGATGCTTATGGGCGATCGCAAACTGCAGGCAACTTTAGGCCCGTCTCCGCCATTCCTGCTGGCTTGAAGATGTTTGGAAAGGGGGGCAAGAAGGGCAAAGGGAAGGACAGCAATTCCGCAACTTCAGCTCAAGAAGAGATCACCTCTCTGAGCTCTGCCGCCTCAGAGGATGGACAGGACCGGCCGCCGACGAGTTCGAGTTCAATTTTTGATTCTGTACCTCCCGCCCCCGTGCAAAAGAAGCCAACTATTAGTCTCGAGAAGGCCCGCTTAATGAAGGCCATGCAGCTCAGAGAGAAAAAGAAACTGAGCATGCTCCCACCCTCAGATGAGCCTCTGGGAGATGAAGACGAATCCACCAATGCTGAGGGCGACATAATGCAAGTGCCGGATGAGGTTCCAGCATGTCCCAAGTCAGAAAGGGTTGAGAAGAACCGGCCCATGTCGCTGAACAAGAATGATTCCGGCGTTACATTGGAAACTCTGATGCCACTGACACAGCCTGATCAAACATCGGATGTTGCTCCTTCAGACTCGCACCCTGCCAGCCCTCTAGTCGGTTCGTCGGAAGCCGAGCACTCTACTAAAGCATCGTCAATCTCCGAGTCAACTGATGAGACAGTCCACGTCAAGGACGACAGAGAGCGTAAAGACGCCGATACTCCTACAGTGGATTTGTCCAATAGCAATGAGACCGAAGTAAAACCCGTTGTCGCTACCGAAAACGCCGTCGAGATGTCACAAACTTCAACAGAGATGGCTGCTCCAGAGATCAAGGATCCTATCCCGACCAATGCTAAGCCATCCACGACGAGCAACATTGCGGATGTTGGGGATGGCCTTGAGATTGTCGATCTGCCGGATTCGAAATTCTTCGCCACCGTGGGTGGAACGAACCCGGATGAGAGCAGTTCCAGCCCCTCGGCAGCAACTACGCCCCAAGTTTCGGAGAAAGCAGGAACGGCTGCATCATCACCTATTCTGAAAGAAGAAGTATCGCCTCAAGAACTACTGATCGCTGCCAAAGCTGCCAAAGCTGCCTCACAACCAACTGTGGTCTCTTTGGTTCCAACAATGGAAGTTGCTGCTTCAGATGACAAGGCAACTCCTTTCATGCAAAATGTTGAAGAGGCTAGCGCACCGTCGGCGTTGACTACGTCAAGTAAGCGAGCATCGCAGGTTGAGTCCATTGAAACTACAGATCTTGGACTGTCGAATGTTACCGAGTCCGAGAGCCAAGACACATCGCTCGGCCAAACTACACCTGTCTCTGTGACTAGACCCCCCTCGAGCCCCATCAAGAGTAATGATGAGGACTCTTCGTCTCATACTCTCCGAGCTGCTTCAAACCCAGCTCGCGGAAATTTGACTGTCCCTTCCGCTGTCAGCCAGTCGTCAGTAAGGTCTATCAGCTCCGGAGCTGCGTATTTGCACCACATCACTCAGCAACAACAAGGCGGCAATTTAGCCAAGAAGTCGAACAATATTGGATCCAGCATCTCTCAACGGATCAAGGCCTTAGAAAAGTTGTCGGCTACTACTGGAGACGCCCCAGCAGTACCTGGCCGAGAGCGGCCTTCTTCTACCTTCTTCGCTGTCAAGAAGAGAGAGCCGTCCAGATCACCGTCTGTTATGGACAGGGCAAATTCGTTTCGCAACCAAACTCCACCCTCGCCGGATCGAAGCCAAGATATATCTCCAGAGAGGAGCAGACGCAACCGTCTCGAACGATCGGGGTCTGTGACGAGCCGGTTATCCATGTTTGAGTCTCCAACTACCAGTACGACTCCAACCACCAATGCGGCTCCTCGAAACCTTGGCGTGCCCAGCGATAACATCACTCGAGGCCGCCCGGAGTCTGTTTCTGTCACGGCAAGAATTATTCGGGATCCAGACTACGCAGGACATATGAATTTTGAGCCACCAAGAAATCCGTCCGAGTACAATCACTTGGATCTGAAGCAGTCACCGCTGCTGGTGGATCATCAGGCAGCAGAGGCTGCTGACGACCACTGCTATGTCGGTGACGAGCAAGTCCAGGATTGTGAAGACGAAGTTCACGAGCAGAGGAAATCCAGCAAGTCACTCCAGTCCTCGCTTAGTATCGTCAAGGATTTTATCAAGGAAAGAAGGAGATCGGTAGCCTCGGATGCGGGAAACCCTCCTCACTCACCGGGCCGGCCCGAGTCAGTACACGCCAATCCGGCATTCTCACCTCGCATGTCCATCAGCAGTCCTCGATCATCTTTCAGCAAGGATCGCGACACCAATCTATCGCCATCTGATTCTGTATTCAGTGACGACGCCAAATCGACCAACAGTGACAAGAGGTTGTCCCGTGCCGGACGCTTCATGCGCCGGCTATCCAACTTTTCGGGTTCACGCTCAAAGACCAATCTCCCCACCATTTCCACCACAGCAACAATGGAGGAGCCTCATGAGCCTGTGCAGTTGCGACCGTCCACGACGGGGACACCAAGTATCGTGTCGTACATGGGAGATGTCAACGTCCAGTTCCCGGACAACCTGCTGTGGAAACGCCGGAACATGAGTCTCGACTCACAAGGCTTTCTTATTCTTAGCGCTTTGCCTGCTCAAAACGGCCGGCCAGCTCAAGGCACCAAGCGATACCACCTTAGCGAATTCCGTCCCCCCTATGTTCCAGACGTGGAAGTGCAAGAGCTCCCCAACAGCGTCGTCCTGGACTTCATCGAAGGCTCAGGCATCCAAGTAGCCTGTGAGGACCGCACCGGACAAGTACGCGTGCTCCAAAGTAAGTTACCGCCTTAGAAATCCCAAGAAGCTGAAAAGCGACCAAGAAAAAAGCTAACCAGGTGCCAGCCCTGCAAGGAGCATATACAACACGCGGAACCACATACGGCCTCTAATCATTGAAAACAAAAATTCTGGATAAAAAGAAGAGAAAAAAAAAACCCCCAAGATAATCCTATTACGTGCAATAACCCTTGATTTGCCATCGTTACCTCAAAATACCCCCTCGTTCCAGCCATTTTTCTTTTTTCTTTTTCTCTTTTTTTCTTTTCTCCGCGAAAACATGAAACTCCTTTTTCTTTGTTCAGGTGGTCGATTGCAAAATTTGTAACAAACGCATGGGTTTCAGGGGAACAAAAAAAATGACCTCCTTTTCCCAGGACATATTGTCTAATGCCGGATCCACCTAGCTTAGCTAGCTTTCGCTAGCACGCATGCTCGCCATTTCTACCGCTTCTCGAACAAATCTCGTGCACAATAATTCTCCTTTGTGGATAATTCTCTTTTTTCTCTCTGCCTATTCAAAGTACATATAGTTGTGGGGTTTCTTTTTGTTATTGGGGAGACAAGAAGAGACTGGGAGCAAACTCGACGTCATATTGTAGGCACGCTAGCGTTAGTCCATCCCAAGTACGGTAATTCATATGCATGTCGGTGCGTGGAAATGTGAATTGCTTGCCTTTGTCGGACGGTGACGGCCTTGTCGGGTTTAGTTTTACGTGGTGTCGACGAGGCCGATGCATATCATGGGGGAAATCACTTGGGGACTGGACTTGATTTCCCCGTCGTTGACTCGACCAAATAAATGCCAGATTCAGTCCCCCTGGCTCGGAGCCAGCTACATAGCTAGCTAACAGTTTCCCACATGTGCTGGACACTTTTCAGTGGATGACTTGAAAAGCGACGCCATGTCGTTGCTTGACACCTATCCCCTTTTCATATGCCCTGTCCTGATGGACTCCCGCCATGAACCAAGAACAAAAAAAAATAAAAAATTACAATGCCGATTGTGCCCCCCCCAATAGAATGGATAACTTTTCTGACCCCTTTTCGCCCGCTTCATATCGTCCTGCGTGGTAGCTTTCATCATTTCGTTTCCTTATGTATATTTTATATGTTTTAAACGAGAGCATGAATGCTATGCATCCCAGCTTCTGCTGAGCCCAAGGGCAAAGGTAGAATTGTATGCCCTGCAGTAGAATAGCCCTTGTTGTGGTATCTCGTTGAAAGCCATGCTCATCATGATATCAGATTTGGAAAAAAAAAAAAAAAAAAAAAAAAGCTGCGTAGGAGCACGCATGCTTAATTGTTAGCATTGCCGTTGGCAGAACCAGGGCCATCGATGCTTGAGAATTGCACTGGGTCCATGGCCATGTACTCGAGCAGGTCCAGTCCGCCGACGTTAACACCTTCTGCCGTCATGGCAACTGAGCTATCGCCCATGTTTTGGAAGAAGGCCGGGCCAGGTGGCAGGTACCACATCTCGTTGCCCGGGTTGTTCCAATCGTCGAAGGGGTGCATGTCGACGCTGGGCGCAGGTGCGGCGCCGCTGCTTTCGACTTGTGCAGCGGGAGTAGATGGCCCGATGGACGACACAACTGGATAAGGAAAGTTGCCGGTGGTCAAGTCGAATGGCGTGGCCGAGATATTGTTGTCTTCGGCCCCTGGTGATGCTGGGCGTGGCCGATCTGACAGTAGTTTAGTATCCCGATTACGTATCTGCGATGCGGCTACCTTGAAAAGAATATTTGCCCCTTGGCAGGGAAATTCGGAAAAGAGGACGAGAGGGAAAAAAAAAAAAAAAAAAGAATAAAAACTCACATTGTCCACTAAGACCTTCGCGCAACGTCTGCGCATGTCTGCCCACCCAGTTGGCAGTGTCGCCGTGGCCACCTCCAGCAGCAACACCAGGCATAGCGCCCTCATTGAGGGGGCTTTGGTCCTTCCCTGCACTTTGCTGCATGGTGGGTGCTTGGATGAATCGGTTTCTCAGCCGACTCGTCAGCGTCTCAAGAAGATCAGCAAATCGAATGCCCAGGTGTACATCGTCCACTACGCAGTTTCGCAGTGCTTCGACGCAAGCATCCATGAGATCGATGCTAAGCTTCACATCAGACCGTGGTGCGCCTAAAGCAAACGTCTTCAGCAGAAACATGGCTCCGCTGATGATTCGAAAGTAGGTCCGGACAGGAGCGTGCTTCAGATAACCGCCTGGTAAAAGACCCTCAACAACGGTGCGAAGCAAGTTTCGGCACCCGTCCACGACCTCCCGCACGTATTCCTGGTCGTGAATGGTAAATCCGCCAAGTTGGCCCAGCGGCAGCTTGCCGTAGTTAATCATGGTCTGAGGAGACATCTGTGCTGGAACATTACTGGTAGCCTGGCCGTTTCCATTGTTACAATTCGCAGTATGTCCAGCATTGTTGGTGCAGCGCTCGACGACGGCTTGGAGTGAAAGCGAATTGACATAAATACGAACATATTCATATTCTATTGTCAAGATATGCCTGATGAACTGGGGCAGGCGGAACAGCTCAAACTCTCTATACCAATCCTTGAGCAAGGGACTGTATTCCCTCAGCAGCTCCACATACCGTCCCGACTGAATAATTTCGGTGGTGTATTTTCGGGACTTGAACAACTTCTCGTTGCCAACGTGCATAGCATTGCTTATTCCAGCCCAGCAATGAATGATTTGGTCATCGAGCTCCAAGTCGGGGACATAGTTGAAGCCATTCACCATGGATGAAGTGCTCGGAGTGTTGCCTTCGTTGGATATAGTCCGTCGACGAGTCACGGCAGGGTCGGCCTTCCGAAGATGTTCAGGTGTAATGCTTGTCCAGCCCAGGCGGCCGGCCAGCTGCGAAGTATAGATGAGCAACAGTCTCTTGATGCGGTTGGCCCTTGTCCGGTAAGCTTCGTCCAAGTATTCCGGGCGAGTGATTGTATCATCCTTCAACATCTCATCAATATCATCAAAGACGCCCAACTCGTAGGCAAGACCCATGGCCGTGCTCAGAAGCATCCAACACATGCGATCGCTTCTCCAAGCCGGCTCCAGCCAGCTCTCGATCCGCTTGCCACCGAATCCAGCACCAACATTCCGGCTCGGGTCATCGGAAGCGGTTGCGGGGCCGCTATTGTAGTCAGGAAGCATGAGCTCATCAGTGGCTTCTTGGGGTGGGAAGTGGAGTGCTCGTGGGTGCCACTCGGTCAGAATCAAGAGAGACTCGATTGTGCCCAATGTGCGCAGACTGCCTTTTCTCATGCCACGCCAGGGTGCGGTACTGCTTGTATCTGTCTCTTCCACGATCATGGATGAGGAGCCGGGTCCACCTGAGCCACAAAATCCGCCGCCAAACGCTTCTTGTCCCCAGAGACAACGCTCAATCATGCCTCGAAGATATGTCCACAATTGTTCGGGAATCGCGTGTGACCGACAGTGGCCACCTGTCCCAGGCATTTGGCGGTAGCGTGAAGAGATGGTAAGAAGCGTGACGGTAAGAATGGGTTCTTCTGTCAAGAGAGTTAAGTGAGATGCAGGGTCGCTGAAGGTGGGCGGCGATATGGGTGTCATTGGTGACAAGTACTTGTAATAGCTGTCAAAACAACGGTCAGCATGTGTGCCAAGAAAGCCCAATGTCACAAAGCCGGTCAGTCACCCACTAGTCGATGTACTCTATGGCCTCTTGGGCCGTAAACCAGCCTGCACGAACAAAACGGAACCTAGACCAAGCCCGCAGTGCCTCAGCATAACCAGGTTGGGCCGGCAAAGCAGGCTCTTGTGTGAGCCCCGGTTGAACAGTCTGCTGAGGGGTTTGCTGACACCCATTGTCGTGGAATTGCCGCTGTGGTCGTTGTTGTTGCTGGTGCTGGTGCTGGTGCTGGTGCTGCGGTTGCGGTTGCGGTTGCGGTTGCGGTTGCGGTTGCTGCGACTGCTGTTGCTGTTGCTGTTTCTGTTGTTGTTGTTGCTGCTGTTGTTGTTGCTGTTGCTGTTGTTGTTGTTGCTGCTGTTGCTGTTGCTGCTGCTGCTGCTGTTGTTCAATTTCCATCATATTCGATATGGATCTTGACCGGGGAGGATCTCTGACGGTCGCATCTTGGGGTGTATGTTGGTGAGCCGGAGTGTTTGTCACTGAAGCGATGCTTCCTTCACGCACATAGTTGTTCGCAGCGGGACTAATGAAGTCAGCATTGCTATCCATTCTGCTAGGCGACTCGACAACAGACCTGTCGGTTGCAGCCTTGTAGAGAAGGTCCAGCGCATCGTGAGGGTTGTAGACAGCGCGACGCATGGCTGCTTGAGCCTCAAGGTTTTCGAGATTGGCGTCGCCATCACCGTCGAGTTCCCAATTTCTTCGCTGTCTCGTCTTGCTGCCGGATCGATGCAGAGGCTGGCTGCGGCCATGGGAGGCTCTGGGTGTCAAGGGGACATCGCTGTAAAAACGGTGGTCAAGTCGTGATGCAGGCGGGCTCGCGTCGGCATGCAGCCTCTTGCGGCCGTTCCGAATGATATATTCGTCAGCATCGCTGCCTTCTCCAGTGTCGGTCTTGCGCTTGCGGCGAGTAGCAGAGAAGAAACATTCTTTGCTCTCGCGCCGACAGCGTACGCAAGGCGGATCGTGGGGATTGTCGACGCTGCCCAGATCGCAGCGCACCTTGCGGCGACGGCAAGGGATACAGGCCTGGTAGACGCGCTTATGCTGGGCTGCAGCAGCCTCGGCTTGTGTCTGTTGCTGCGGGCGAGCTTGTTTTTGTGGTTTTTGTGGTTTTTGTTGCTGTTGCTGCTGCTGCTGCTGAGCCGGCGGTGTCGCTGAAGAAGAGCCGGCGGGCTGCGATTGCTGGCCGTTGCTTGGCGTTATAGGGACGCTGGGGCTGGAAGTAGAAGTGCCAGTAGCGTACTGAGATTGGACCATGTCGCGGGAAGCAAGGCGGCGCAATCAGGCGCCGAGACGTTGCGACAAGTCGGTGTTATAGATAAGTTCGGGTTGCAACGGGTGGTGGTTAGAGAGTGACGGCGGCGCGACGTCTAGGGCCGTTGAGAAGCGACAAATTGCCTGTTATGTATATAATAGCCATACATACAGAGTACCTGGGCAGGTAGCATGTACATATAATAGCATAGTCTGGCTGTCGGCACGGGTACTGTACTGAGCCAGGGCCGCCAGGCGTCAGTCACCCCTCAGTCAAGTTTTGTTTTGTTTTGTTTTGTCGGACTGGGCTGTGTGGGGTGGTGTCCAGACCCGACGTGGAGGAGCTGGCGGGAGTCGGATGGTGGAGCGCGCGAGCGAGCGGGGCCACACGTTGTCGAAATTGTCGTTCCACATGCAATTGTGTATATGTGACATGTAACAGTACGGGGCAGGATTACTCCATATAGGTGTGTGATATCGATCAAGATGGGAAATGGGGCACAGTTGCACAGTCCAAGTTCAGACGGCGGCGACGGGAAATGTGGATGATTGGGACTATTGGACTATTATCATCTGGGTGACTAAATCGGGAAGGTGCTGTGGGCGCGGCCTGCCAATGACCACTTGCCGATTAATGCTGGACATACAATCCAGCAAGCAGCTTTTGTTGTTTCTCCCTTTTTGCCATTCTTTCTTCATTTACTTCGGTGCTTCTCTTCTTGCCCCTTCTCTTCTTTCTTTTCCTTCTCTATCCCTCATTCTCAGCCTTTGACCTGTCCTGTCTGTGCAGTTGTCTGGACTTTGCTGGCGCTTCTCTTCACTGTCAAGGGGCCGTGGGCGATTTATTCACCGCCCTTGTCCCGTTTGAGCGGCACCAGACATTGGACTTGATTACGTACAGAGTTGGGATTCTTTGCAGGAACTTCCGCATCTGTGGGTCCCTTGGACACACATGCTACCTTGACATGTCCTAGGGATGCAACCTACCTACCTACCTACCTACCTACCTTAGGCAGGTAGGTGCATATGCGCGGCAAGCTGGTTCCTGGTAACAGTCACGAACTCGTAAGCTTCCACGAGACAGACCAAAGCTGACACAGCCGTTATGAATCTGGGCCGTCTTGTGTTTGAAGACGAGCAGAAAGTTGTGTCCAGGATCTGGGCTGGCGCGCGATGGCAGGCAGGTACATAACCTCTCAGAACACGGGCGCTCGATTTCGGCATTGATGAACTGTGTGTGCACGATGTAGGGGCAACCCAAGCGGTAAAGCGTGCCGTGCGACTGAGACTCATACCTCTCGGACATGATATTTTGAGCGCCTGTCCTGAACAACAACAACAACAACAACAACATCAGCATTTACGGTAAGACTGGTTGCAGGCCCCGTTTCACGACCCGGTAGAAACTGGATCAACCGTCAAACCTGCATCTTCTTGGGCATATGGGTGCCTACGCGACTACTCCGTACGTGCCCCCGACAGAGTACCAGACATTACCGGAGTCCAGGCCGTCGCCGTCCTTCGGCTGCTTCCCTGGAAAACCTGCAGTCATGGCGGGTACTTGCCCTGGCGGAATTGTGGACTATATACTCCGTACGGAGTACTCGGTACTCGGTATGGGATGTCGCCATGGCACTTGTCAGAGTTAGGTTAGGTACCTAGGTAGGTATCAGTTCATCTGTAGATCAAGAAGCGGAGATGAGTTGAGATCGCTTCAGCTCCGAACGATGAAGGAGGGAAAAAAGCTTTTGTCTTTCTTCTTGATGCTTCCCCCTCTCCCTTGTCTTCCCGGACACAAGTCAACGTAAAGGCAATCCATGCGTGGCCAACGACTCGCGCAATTGTTTTCGGCGATGCTAGGTAACCAAACCAAGCAAAGGGCCAGGGTGGGATGAAAGTCACGTTGGCTGCATAGAAGGACACGGGAAGCAAACATACGGGCTGGGCTGTCACTGCAAGCCAACCGTTGTGGCTTTACACGGGCCCCTGGCAATGCGCGGATTTACGAATATATTTACCGTGATACATTAGGCACCTAGGTAGGCACGTATCTTGCAAGAGGTCTGGAGGACCTACCTGCTGCCCTTTCTGGCCAAGCGCGTCTTGGCCAATCGGTGTGTCAGTGGAGCTTTCGCGATGCGCGCCATTGTGGATAACGCAGATTCCGTCCGAGTAACTCTACTCGGCGGTGTCGAAGAAAAAAAAAAGACGCTGCAACTCCACCAAGGGCCCACAACATGACACGCACACATCCTTGATTCCCTTCCCACGACCTCAACACGAATTAGCCTGTGTCTTTGACACTCGTGATAGCACGCTTATGAGCACCTATGATACCATACCACTCTATTAGTCATACTCCGTAGAGGGCGCATATTTCCGAGGCAGACCGTCTCCCCTCACAAGGTAGAAACGACGGGCTCTGCACTTCCCTTGCTCTTCGTCGTCCAAGCTCGCTTCTACCGTACGTGCAATTCGCATCCGGCGCCCCCGTCATGCTGCAGAAATAGGCACCTGTGCACAAGCAGAGCCTGCAAATACCAAGGGAGCTATGACGAAGGACCCTCCAGGCACGGAAAACGCATCACCCCCCCTTCTGACGACACTTCTCCGACAGGCGGTTTATGCGAGATGGCGCCTGGGGGCGCCCTGGATGCGACGTTGAAAACAGCAACACTCCGGCATGCCACGCACAGTCATCGAGACACACGCTGGCTGCGAGAACAAACGCGAGCTTGACCCATCCTTGCAAGCAAAGGATACGAACCATAAACCACACACGTGCGTCGCTTCATCCCGGCTTCGTATCGACATTCTCATCGTTGGCGAGTCCATCGGTATCAACCAGGGCGACCTCGTCAGTGTACAAATCAAGCTCGTCCAGCCAAGTATGTTAGCACCCGCCGTCGTTACCTCCCAAAGCAAGTCGTCGAGTCCGGACAGTATCTTTATACCTTGTCTTCTTAGCAAAAGACGACCTCGAGTCCCGGGCCACATTCTACTCTAGCACCCAATTCACGACTGAAAACATGCGTCCCAGCAACAGGGCGACCAATGCCGTGCAAGCTACGAGGCTGCAATCAAGTCACAGGCTAACAAATTCCGTCACAACCATAATGCCAATCTCATACGTCTCAACCTGCCCTTAACTTCTAGCCCTCGTCCATGCCTGAGTAGACAGTCCAAAGCTGCCCACAGAGCTTTAAAAAACAACAACAACAACATACAAACTATCCATCTCCATTCCACAATGCGTGCAAAGAAAATGAAAACGAACATGTTTCAGCCATCCGTTCGCCGTTTCTACTCCATACATGAGTTATCCTCCTCACTTATAAAATTTACCACTCCTTAGGACGTGGGTTTCCTCAGCAATGACCTCTTTCTTCACACTCATGTCTTTAGCCATGTAATCCCTTCATGCGAGTTCCCTGTTCGAAAGGGGAGGCAGTACAGGACGTGCGCAGTTCTTTCGTATCATCGGCGGTTCCATATCCGCAGCCCCTGCGAGACGGCGGGCATCAAGCAAAATGCAAGAGAAAAAGACAAATCTACGAGCAGCCACTACTAATTCACCAGACCTTTCTTTGACTAAACAGAGCCGTGTTATTCCCGTGGTCCATCTGATGCAAAGCCAAATGCAAGAGAGTCAGTTTCCAGACTTACAAGATGATCCCACAACTTCGTCGTCAATAAATCCGGCATCGTATACAGATCGATTGAGAACTCCCCGGCTTCAGTGAGATTATCCACTATTAGCTCAGAAAACACGCCAAACATCAATAAACTAATGCAAGGCATTGGTTTTCTTAGAACAAGAGGTCCAGCGGCAAACTCACCCTCGACATCGCTTCTTATATAGGTATCAGGACCCTTGTTCTCGTTTATAAGTTGGATAACTCTTAGCAGGTCCTCCTCGTTCAGCTTCTCCAGCGCCTCAGCAATCTTCTCATAGTCGAATTTCTGTGAACTCTTCTTGCTGGCCACACCCTTCTTCTTCTGCCGGTCCTCGTCGTTGGGTAGCGGGCCAGTCTCTCGTAGGCGTTCTTGCAGGGCTTGGGAAGGGTTCTTGAAGATGACGGTGTGTGTGGCTTCGTACTTCTCCTCGAGAAAATTCAAGTCGTGAACAATGGGCGTCAATTTCGTTTTTTCCGTCGTGTAGCAGTCAATGCTGATTTCAAACTCGCCCCAACCCTCATTAGAACATAGGAACGGAGGTTTTGTGAAGGCTAAAGACACACAGAGACGGTAACCTCGTCAGCAAGTGTTCCACCGTCGGGGATGGGGCATGTGCAGCAAAAGAATTAATCTTTTTGGGAATGCAAGAAAAAAAAAAAAAAACTCACTCTGAATTGGGTTTTCGAAAGTAGGATGTAGATTGTAGACCACCTTGGTAAACACATCGGCAGGACGCTCATTACCGTCTTCATCTAGCAGGTGTAGTCGCAAGCTCCATTCTCGCATTGGAAACTCGGCTACCGGAGAAGGCTTGTCACTGTCAAAAACCTCGTGGTTAACGTCAATCCGAGAAACAATGACCACATCATGTGCATATCGGTAGTGCTTCAAATTCATTGCCCAAGTATCGGGACGCCAGTCACAAAAAGCATATTCTTTGTGATAGTCCATCGCTCTTGTGATCGCAATTGTCGTTCTGAACCTGGGGCATAGAAGAACAAAGTTTCAAATGGTTGATCGCTATGACGTGCGAAGATGGCTTACATGACATGTTGTTCGGTGACGACCTTAACTCTTCTCTGCAGTTCGTTAGCATTCTTGCGTGTCCTGGCTGGCATCTTGTAGCATCAAGATTCGTGCGTCCGAAGGCTTGTGCTGAGGCAGATATGGGTTCAGGAGAGCGCATGTGGAATGCTTTGGTCGGGGCAGTGAAAGGGGAGAAGACAAAATCAAGAGTGAAGAGGAGCAATCAAATAGCCCTGTGCAAAATGAAGGAAAGAAGAAGAAGAAGACGAAGAAGCAGAGAGAGGAAGAGAGGGAGAGAGGGAGAGAGAGAAAACAAATAGCAGTAGCCTTAGAGGAGGATGTTGTGACACTCGTCATGCAGCAAAGTCACAGACAGACCGGCCGGGGGATGACGAGAATAGCATCACACGAGACCGGAAGAAAGGACACGAGAAAGCCAAAAAGGCCAAACGACCATCAACAATCCGCAGCACCCATGGGCCATGCAACCGACTCGCGGGAGGGAGTTACAACAACATTGCACGCTCTGGTCATCCCCAGCCTGCGCTTGTCCAACTGGCAGGCAACTGTCGAGCAGCCCATCACGGCTCGATGCCAGCCGGCAGGCCAGGATATACCAAGTCCTCGTGGCACTTCAACTCTCGTCCTCGGCCTCTCTCATCCTCTCTCGCGCAACTGTCTGCGCTCGATGCTGTCACCCCCCTCCCTTCCCCCCTCCGCCGAGGACCAATTTACCAGAAACGCCGTCTGACAGCAAGAAGCAAGAATCAAGGGGGCTTCCGTACGTGCAAGCGCGCGCAGGATGCAAGACCAGGGGGAGAAAAGCTGCTGCACACGACCGATGCCGTTATCCGATGACGCGCCAAGGAAGGGAAAGAAAAGAAAAGAAAAAAAAAACCCCCCCCCGAAGCTATCGAAATCGCAAACGAGAAAACCGCAAGGAAAATTCGTGTTCAAGCAAAGAATGGAAGACGTACCTCGACCAACATCTTGGCTACCTAAGTTGGCTTTGCCTTTTCTATGATTTTCTTTCGAAAGCAAAGTCCGCCGTCTCTCTCGTACGCGCCGCAAGACGAAGGCACAGGGCGATATTCACAGGCGTACGAATGAATTTTTTTTTTTTTTTTTTTTTTTTTTTTTTTTTTTACCTCCCGACGATGAAGGATTCTGGAGTTTTGTCAAGAAGACACGATGGAAGGAATTATAAGTAGTGGTTACGGAACGGCGCAGACACAAGAAAAGAAAAGAAAAAGGAATTGCAAGGTTGTAAGTAACCAGCAAACTAAGGAAAGTCAAGCGTTGTTAAAAAAAAATTGCTCCTACACTCTGCGATTAAGCCGAGGAATAGGTCAGCAAGGGAAGCTCCGCGTCCAGGATCAAGGCGATGCCGTAGAGGTGAGCACGACAACTTTTTTTTTTTTTTTCGACTGCAATGAAGCGACAGAATCCCAAGCAGGCGAAGCGACAGAGGGGGATGGGGGCAGCACAGGACCGGAGTCGGAGGATCGGATGGGGGAGCTCGAGTAGTGAGGGAAGCTGGAAGCTGGGACGCTGGGACGCTGGACGTGGGAAGGGTTATTGACGGAGGTTGTGTCCGACGGCCTGCCTGCCTCGCCTGTTGGAAACAGTTGGGGCTGGACTGGACTGGACTGGACGATGGACGTGCTCCGGCGCCAAGCCAGTTGTGCCTCTGTGCCTATTCATTCAGTCACGCAGCGGTGCGTGCGGGGAGCTAGGCGCGATCCATGCCAGATGAATTGACCGCAAGCAAGCAGGGCCCGGCTGTGCTTTGGTTCTTTCCCTGCCTCGGGTCGTGGCGCGCCAGCCACAGTCATCTTCTCATTCATCTCTTTGTCCGTTGGTGCCATTGCATCCATATGTCATGCATGAATCTCTTGCACCATCCGGTGGGCTTTTTGACAACATCTCTGGCTTCGAAACTCTGTTTACCAACACTTGCAGCAGATCATGAGCCCTGGTGGACTGCAATTAGACGGTGTAGAATATCCTTACACCGTAGTCCAAGTTCGAGACCGCCCGCCGTGGTACCACGCAAAGGCTGCCAATCCTTGTTTGAGGCTAATTGACCATGATCACTGCAGAAATCAGGGCGTGCATGCATGCATGCATGCATCTTCTCCTTCTCCTTCTCCTTCTCTTCTTTTCTCTTGGACGATTTGGACTGTTTCTATTTATTGCTTTGTGTTGTGACCTTATGCTTCTGAAAAGTTACCTGTCTACCAATTGCTAACCTTGCTTCGGAACATAAACACACCACGTGAGATGCTTGTTCCAATCCAGCCCACATTCTCTGACCCATGGCCCACTTATTATTGTCCCTTCGATTTCTGTCTCCGTCTCCTCGCCCCGAATGACTCCCATTTCTCTGGCAACAACATAAATCACTCGTGTAATTTTCGGTTGTGGTTTCGTTCCTGCGGCGGGGGAAGGGGTGGGGGTTTGATGGATTCAACTATATTCGCTGCTGAGAACACACTAAACGCTGATGTGACGATGGGGGTAATGATGGAAAACATATGGGAGGGGATGACGACCGGGTGACACAGGTTGATGGCAAGGAACAGCAGCTCTTTCGAGGTTCCCGAAGCAAGGGAAAAGCCCACCATGATTCACTTGCTTATGTAGCTGACCCCTTACTCGGGCTTGCTGGCCTCGCCGGTGGCCCCACCACTAGCCTTCAGGAAGATCGCCTCATTCTCCTTCTGGGCCTTCAGGAAAGCGTCCTTGAAGAGATTGGCATCTGAATGCGGCGGCTGTGTTAGTGGTAATTACTCATGGCGTAAGAACGAAGGCGTACAGGTCACGTACTCTCGGAATTGGCAAATCGGATAGCCAGGGTAACGACCTCGGGCTCACCCTCGCTCACATCGGCGGCAGCATTCCATACCCAGCTGCGGTCAGAGCCGACGTTGGGAGATAGCTTCATCTCGGGGACGACTTGAAACAGACCCGTTAGACTCACACAACAACAAAAACCAAAAAAAACATCAACGGTCTCTGCGACGCGACGATCAAGGGAATCTCAGCTTACTGTAGTGGTTGGCGCAGACCTTGAGGGTCTTGTCACGTCGCATGACCAATCTGGTCTTGCCGTTTTCCTTGTGCTTGAGGAGACGGACATCTCCAGTGCCACGCTCCTTCCACTCGCTGCTCTCCTTGTTGAACTTGAAGAGCTTGGCGCGCATCTTGAAGAGCTGCTCCTCGGACTCCTCATTGGTCTTGGTCTCGACTTTCTCGGTCAGCTTGATGACGGGCTCGAAGTGGACGTCCTCGCTCTCCGGGGGCTCCTCATCGCCAGCTTCGGCCTTGGCGGCATCTCGCTGAGCCTTTGCGCTTCCCGAGTTGTCGCCTCGGTCCTCGTCATCGGCCTTCTTCTCCTTCTTGGCGCCGCCTCCAAACATGGAGAAAACGGCTGACGAAGTCACGGACTTGTCATCGGCGGGAGCGGCGGCGGCGGGAGCGCTGGCAGTACCCTGATACAGAATATTAGCATTTTTTTTTTTTAACGGTAAACCGGAACTGTGCGCCGGGCACGCCAGCAATCTCAGAAAAGATGAAATGACAAGGTGGCGGCCATCAAGGGTTGGCGCGGTGGGGGCAAGGCATCTCAAGATGATCCATCTCGTACCTCGGTCGTCTCGGCGGGCTTGGTCTCTTCGACCTTGGGATCGGGCATCTCAACTGAAGTCATTTTTGCGGAAAGCAAATGCAGCCTTGCTCGGGGTATCGCTTGGTTGCGGTTGGGGAATGATGATGGGTGGAAAGACTGATTGATGTTGGCAGAAAGGAAGGTCAGCAACCATGACAGAGACAAAAACGCGGGCTCGAAAAAAGTGCCCACTTCGCAGATTTGTTATTTGCTACCCCTCCACCCAAACCCGGGTCGTGGTCGTCAGGCCCTCTGCCCCACTTGCCAATGGGCCGCCCTGCATCTACATTCACGCCCAGATGAAGAAGAAAAAAAGGGAGAAAGGGAGAAGGGGAAAAAAGGTTAAGCACTCACCCAAAAAAAAACTATTGAGGAAAGGTAGAAGGGTAGCCCGGCGCAGAGGCAACACCTTGGCGCTGTGTGCAGGATCAGTTGGGAATAATAATGTGTGGTGACGGATGTGGCCTCGTCTGTTCAGGCCAGGGACTTGGAGCGGGGTGGCCATGGTCGTCGCAGCTCTTTTATATTTTTGCCCCTCCTCCTCTCTCTCTGCCTTGAGTTTGGTTGGGAAGCTCCGTGGCCTCCCTGCAGGGGCTCGAGGATGTGATATGCATGTTACTTGCTACCTTGTTCATGCTCATGCCTGGCTGCTGTTCATTAGGTGCCATTGTCTTGTCGCCTTTGCTCCTTCTACGGACACCACCTTGTCGTAGCTCTAGGCCTAAATAGAAACCTAGTAGGTTCGTTGCTGCTTGCTCTACCAAGTTGATATAGAAAACTACCTAGAGATAGGTAGATTCTTCATATAATACGGTCTCATTACCCACTTTTACCTGGGTAAGCAACCCGAGATGGCCCACGGTCGCTCTTCGTAAAGAAGCGCTTGCCATATGGTAATGATCTACATCCCCTCAGAATACGGACGGCAAATACTGGAGTTGAACTTCACAAATGTAAATTATTATGCTCACCCCATCATTATCCATGCTGCGGAGAGAAGTTTGGATATCCTTCGCAATAAAATGCAAGCCCCCTTCTTCAAGCTGAAAAATCACCGAATGCTCTAAAAATATGTCCTAGACGAGCTCATACAGACCAAACAACTCCGACGCATCTCTAAAAGAAAAAGAAAGAAGACCTAGGCTAATATCCAGATGTTGTTCCGTGCCTGTGCTGGGTAGAACATCCTTCACATCTATTGTCCTCATATGTGAAACACCGCCTCAAGAACCTCCCTTGAAGAAAGAGCATTCCATTCCATGTCGTTCTTATTTAATTGTAGCGTCCTCTTTTTAAGCAACGTACATGTTTGCCACTCCATTCACGTTTGCAGGACAGCCCGCGAATTCGATCTCGTCCTTTCTTTTTGATCTTTTCGATATAGTCCTTGGCCTTTTGTCCATACTTGCTATGCTCATCCTTTTGCCCAGTGACACTCAACCACCACATCTTGGCAGATATTTGTGTGGTTATGAGGCCCACTTGGGCATTGAGAATGCTCTCTTGGATGCTTTCCTTCAACCCATACGCCGATTTTAATGGCACCACCATCTGTTTGCGGATGGATTCCAGACCTACTGGGATCCTGCTGGCAAGATCTTGAGCGCTTCTGCCCAAGGTCCATGGTAATTCCTCAAAGTACTCTTGCATCTTGTGAGATGAGTCCTTCATTCGGCAGAGAAGACTGTCCGAAGCTGTCAACACTCTGGTCGCAACGGTATCTGACACTGCGCAAAACGACTTCTTGGCTTCGACAAGGCACTTCTCCGCTTCGTGTGCGGCAGCTGGCACTAAGCCTGAAATATTGGAAGCAAAATTTTTGGTGATCTCATAAGCCTCCTCAATCATGCCCTTGTCGAAGTGCACCTCAACAGCCTTGGCAATGGAGGGTCGGCAAGTTGCCTCGATCAGGACTTTGACGACGCCGTGTCTTTCGTCCTTGGGAAATTTGACAAGGAAACCGTCGTCTGATGGATAACAGTCCACTTTCACTGATCGCTTGACCCGCTCAGCCGTGATGGTCAAACAGTCCTTCTTCAACCACGCGCCAATGGCATCCGCAGTCACGTGAACCATGATTGTACCTTGCCCGAGAGGAGTAAATGATACATCAGGCTTCTTTGACCCCAAAAACCATTCTTCAGACGTCTTCTCAGTGAGTACAGTGAGATCCATACCCCTCGCCGACGTAGTAGTCTGTTGAGCAGGAGCAGCCATGGTTGTTGAGCTGCTCGTGTAGACAGCGACAGGGGTGGTTGTTGCTGTAATGTCCGAGGTCACCGCTGGCTGAACATTATAGGAGAACCGAACCGGTGAAGGATAGAGCAAAGTGATAATCAGGGTGAATGAAGCGGCAAAGATAAATCCCGGAAGCGCTGCAGATAAAGTGCCAACGGCGTAGTCCCACAATCGAGAAAGTGTATCATGAACATCGCTGGATCCATGCGCAATCGAATTTTGGGGGGCGTCAGACTTTTCTATAGCTTCCAGAGCTCTTTCTATGATCTTGCTGGCCTCTGGTGTGAGGATGGAAGGTGTCTTGAGGCTGTGTTGAGTATACTCAATAGAGCATCGAGAACGCGCTTCCTCTTCCGACTCTGACTCCTCCGACCCTTCCTGCAACGGGGCATGTGTTCCATTGTGTACGTCCACAGCATCTTCTTGTACCATAGACCTAGATAGAAGCTCGGCATCGTCATCAATGATAGATTCGTCATCACATGTTTGCTCTGTACCCGTCAACGAATGACTGTCATCTGGTCGATGAAAGTCTAACGAACCGACTGACTCGGATACAGAACCAGTGTATTGGTCATCGTGAAGACCGGCGTCGACCGGCGTGATCAGTTCAAACGCAGACTCGGCGAGGCAAGAGTCCTCGGCTTCGGTAGTGACATGCATTATGTCTGGATTGCTAGTAGATATCCAGTTGGCCAGCCGTCGGTTACCTTGAGGTCGAGGAAATCGGAGAGAGGGCTCCGAATGGGACAGTCCTATTTGCGGAGAATCTGGTCTGCTCGTGGTTAGACGGGAATGTGGTGTATCACAACGATTCGTGTTCGGCGATGTAGATGAAGAAGTCGTCTCTGGCAAGTTGTCCATCACGGGACAGATACGGCAAGTGCAATAGCTATATACTCGTTGTCACGTCAAATGTGGGCGTTTAGCCTGCCATGAGACAGAGGCGGAGCTCAGTCCTCAAAGAACGGGTATTCAAGAAATAGCAGGTATTGCAACTGTCCAGCGGTAAACGGGGATTCTCTTCGCGACAGGGTCTAGTAGAGTACGTGGAAAGGGCGACAGATGACGTTTGGTGGTGGATGAGGAGAGTAAGACAGTAGGACGGAGCGCGGACGAGTGAGGACTAAAACGACATCGAACTGCAGAATATGAGAATCGGCGAGACTGACCACAGTAAGTAGCTTAAGGTTTTACCAACGGGATGAGGGGAAAGCTAGAGAATCCCATCCGACACTCCGAGGCTGATAGTTGCCTGTTCGTGGTGTCTGGAACCCTCAGGTTAGAGCGCAAGCATCAAGCATGCAAAGAGAGGTAGGTACTGTAGGTGAACCGGGGAGGGGGGGGGGGGGGGGGGGGGAAAAATGGGGGGGGGGAAAGGGG
>KQ061707.1:239302-299930 GCA_001008035.1 Atkinsonella texensis | reverse complement strand
GGGTCAGCCATTCGCCACGAGACCTACGATAGCAACAGAAAAGAGATTGAACAGTCAAATCTTGGAAGACGTTTTATTTCTCTTTCAGCCTAAACTCGAGTTGCCTTGCTGATGCATCACGCCAACAAAACAGCTTAGTTGCGTACCCGAACATTGCCTGAATACTACTCAGGAATCACGCCATACGCAGTAGCCCATCCGTGTCACCAACAATACACTCGCACTCCTGGACTGGGTCATGATTCGTGCAGCATGCCTACACTTTGCAGTACGATTGAAAATACAGCCCAGAGGTGCAACATGAGACAGTTGCAGGGAGCTTAGCAGTCCCGTAGCTGATTTGCTCCAGCGTTCTGTCACAGATTGGCGTCGTAATACTAATAACGCATCCTTCTTGAAATGCTCCTGCCAACATCTCCCTCGCGCACCCTCATACCCCAGCTGTCTTCGGTCTGGACGCTATGCAACGGCCTGAATAGTAAAAGACAAGGATGTTCCCCTGAATGCGGATTCTATGTTCTTCTTACACCTGGAGCGAAGAACCTTCAACTTGTCGCGTTCTCATTTAACAGCAGGTGTGCCGCGGACAACCCCGCCAACTCCAACTAATATTACGCCGTGACGTGTAGCACAGGTGTCATATCTGGCGTCAGTCTAACCACTTTTAATTCCATTAGGAGGAACCAGAGAGGGCCAGACTTGGTTCGACCTGTACAAGGGATCCAAGATCGGACTCTAAAATAAAAGAGTTGTTTCATCCATGATTGCCATGTTCAGTAAATGTAATCTACTTCGCATCCAAATCGACAGCCCCAAACAAACAGTCTCCATAACCTTGTAAAAGCATACAGAATTTGGAACTCTCTCAAAATTCCTATCCTACCATTCGCTTGTATTTGCATTTTCAGTTTGCCTCAGCCCAATTCTTAAACCACTCCAGTGACTCAGGATTGGCAACACTAGCGTTGGTCTTGACATTCAAACCTGACAATATCTGCTTGACAGCAACTTCGATCCTGTAATATAATGTTAGTGAGCAGTATCTCCATCCCTAAGTATATGCTTCATTCCTTCCCATCAAGATCCGCTCGTAAATGCACTAAAACTTACTTCTTCCCATTGCCTGTCTTTGGAATGCCGGCACCGCATTCTTGAACCACGGAAGGAACATGTCGAGGACTTAGTTCGGACCGAATCTTGGACTCAATCTGGTTTTTTAATCCCTCTGTGAAAGAGTTACCGGGAACCAGGGCGACAAACAAGCACACCGTCTCGTCTTTGTCAGTCTCTCTTCTGCGGCCGACGCAAATGGCATCTTCCACTTCTGCAGCGAAGAAACGAGTGAGTATGTTGTAGATTTCCGCAGATCCGAAACGAACGCCGGCGGGTTTCAAGACACCGTCTGATCGGCCGAGCATCACCAGACTTCCAGTGGAAGCATCGGGGATTTTGACAAAGTCTCCATGGTGCCAAACTGGTCCCTTAACACCACAGACGTTTTTGAAGCGTTCAAAGTAAGCAGCCTTGTACTTGCCTTCCCCATCGGGACCAAAAAAGGTCAGGGGCTGGCAGGGGAAGGGTTTCACACAGACCAAGTCGCCCTGCTCGCCGGCGGGCACATCCTCTCCTGTCACGGAGTCAACAACACGGATGTCCATGCCTAAGCCGGCGCATTGTATTTGGCCTACACGGACAGGGAGCAATGGGCAAGGAGCGCCGAACAGAGAGATGATGTCAGTGCCTCCCGTGATGGATGCGAGGCTCACTTTTCGGGGGAAGGCTTCGTATACGAAATCGAAGGTAGATGGAGGGAGAGGCGAGGCCGTTGAATAGATTGCTTCAAGAGATGATAGATCGAGCATCGGGTCATCAACGGGTCGGACGTCGTTGGCTTCGAGAGTCGTGAGATAGGCGGCGGATGTGCCGAAATGGGTTACCTTCAGGCCAGAGAGCACCCTGGGAATAGAAAGATACAGATTGGGACGGAATGGCGAGCCGGAATAGAGAACGAGGGTACTTCCGACTGCGAGAGCTCCGATGCTCCAATGCCACATCATCCACGACGTAGTGGTATAGTAGAGCATGCGCGAGGATGGGGTCAACGAGCAGTGGAGCACATGTTCCTTTTTGTGCTGAAGCAAAGTTCCCAGTGATGTGTGGACAATGGCCTTTGGCAAGCCAGTCGTGCCGCTGGAGTACAGAATGTAGAGAGGGTGGGACGGAGGTAGTTGCTCGAACGTGAGGCCATCTCCCGATGCGTCAGCCAAGAAGGAATCATAATCAATGCTAATCACATCTTGGGATTTGATATCCACCAATCCAAGATCGGAGTTGATGTTGTTGATGACAACCACGGTCTCGAGTCCGACCTTTTTGAGCTCCCTTACAATCTCCATCGTCTTGAAGGTGCTAGTCCATTCTTTGTCGTTGTATACAGTGCCATTGTCTGCGAAGAGGACCTTGGGGGCGATTTGGCTAAGGCGATCTAAGACGGCTGAGACGCCATTGTCAGGACTGATACCAGTCCAGATGGCACCAATGGACGCGACGGCCAACATGGCTACAAGAGCTTCCACATGGTTGGAGACGTAGCCCGCTACCACATCGTGAGGCTTCAAGCCTGATGCGCGGAGAGAATTGGCACAGCGGCGCACAGCCTCCCGCAGCTCAGCCCAGGATGTTTCCCTCAGATCTCCGGGGCGTTCTGTGGTGGTGATGACAGCTGTAGCAGATGGATCGATTGGGGTCGATGTCGAAGGGAAGAGGAGGTTCTCCGCAAAGTTGAGGCGCGAGGACGAGAAGAAGTCGGGCCGCGGGTACATCCAACAGTTTTCCGGGAGGGCCTAGATGATGGACCTCATGGTCAATTCCAGAAGGTGACTGCGTGAAAGAAAGTGACTAAGGGAAAACGGGGGTGATTGTGATGGCAGGATGGTAATGCCTGCTCACCCTGTCTGCCTTTTTGGACGCCACGATGCCGACAAAATCCCAAACCTCTTCCCAGAAGGAGGAAACATGGTCAACGGACCATTTATATAGCCCCGGATACCCAGTGATGTTCAACCCGTGCTTCTTGTTGACGCGCTCGATAAACTGCCACATAGGCGTCGAGCTGGGAGAAGCATGCCTCCATAATTCGTCAGATGTGGCATGGCCATTGGCGTATTTGTCCATTGTATCGTTTTTATTACCTGGGAGGCTCAGGCTGCTGCTTTATTTAAGGGCAATATCCCACAAGAATAAGAAAAAACATTTAAATTCAATACGAATATACGAGGCCGGGGGAAAAATGATGAAAGCAGGAGACGCAGTGTCTTTGGAGCGTCGCAACGTTTGCTGTTGGAATTGGATGGCGGGGGAGGGGTCCTACTTGGGCTGAGACGTTCTTGTGCCTGCCATGAAGGATGCAATGAAGCCAAATACGAGAGAGGCGGAGACTGAAAAGAGATGGAGAGGCGAAGGGAAGACAAAGCAGTTTGAGTCGGGGTTTGAGGATCTGTTATTGATAAGCAAATAACTGTGTTAGGAAGCTTTCACGGCTTCCTGCTGTTGTGGCCTAGGGCAAGCCGCACTGGCAGCTGTGGTGCCGCCACGGCCACGGCTACGGCTTACTAAAGTACAGACTGAGGGAATGTGGCTGGTAATTTCGTCTGGTCCCCCCCCTCTTTTTTTTCATTTTTTTTTTTTTTTTTTTTTTCACTCCTTTCTGCATCCTGCGAAGCATCAGGAACCCAGACAACAGAACGTTGTGAAGTATGGGATTTCAATGACTGGCATCTCCCCGGCACGGTAGTGGAATGTCACAAACTTTTCACGCCGCCGCACCCCTAAGGCTGTGATCCACGAAACGTTACAGACTTTAAGCGAAGCAAGGGTCACCGTTGTCGAACACCAATTGCTCTTCGCCCACCCATGGCTGCCTCCCACAGATGTCTCGGTTCGCAGACAGCAACAGCGGGCGATGTATTAGGATGTTGGAGCGAGCATCAACATGTATTGTCGTTCATGCTTCGCAGCTTATTCTGGCGGAAATGACATGACATTGATACATTGATACTACCTGCAGCGTGAATTGTCATTTACAGACCAACCCAGGCCCTATAGGACTCATCTATCAGCCGGTCAAGGGGGCCCTTCTTCGAAATGGGTCTTGTGACGTACATTTTGTTTTCATGCCCTATGAATGTTATCGGGTCCAGTGCATCCGCGATATCCGCGATATCCGCGACGGAATTTTAAGGCCCGTTATACCGGAGTGCATGGATTGCACACAGTTAGCTATGTGCTTGACCGAGCCTAGAGAGTCTGGAACCGCCGCTGAAAGCAAGGACTACTTAGGCCAGCACAAACACAAGAGAAAGATCAATGGCGGCTAGAAATGTCTGGTCCGCTAAAAACGCGACTCGAATGACGACACAGCGGCAGGCAGCCTTCCTGCTACACCTAGCAGTGGCCGTATTCACTTGAGGTATTCAGGTACCGTACTTAGTCACGCTGTCGACAAGTTAATCAGGATATTGCACTCTTCGGTGATAATGGTGTGGGTGGCCGCTATGACCTGGTTATACTGTCGATCCAATGCTACCCTCGCTTAGGTACAAATTGTTAGCAAGCTTTTTTAAGAAAGCTGTCTGCTGCGTTAGGTCTAGGTACCTGGGTACGTGTCGATCCGGCTGCTCGTCGCATGGAAAATTACCCCATACATGTACTCCAGTCCGACTCCCAGGCTCATTTCCACTCACAATGACTTGTGAAATTAGTGGCGGCTAGAGTGCTCCGTATCTCCACTCCGGAACATGTTGACCACACTACGGAGCTTGTACGCCACTGTAATTACTCTGGGCACTCCGTACTCCGTGTGTATGTATATCGTGAGTGAGAGCCACCAACGGAGCCACGCGCACGGCGTACCCACCCACCTCCACTCCCTCATCTTTTGGCGCCTCCATGGTCCGTGTCCAAACCCGCACGCGTGCTTGTGGCTTCGTCTCGTCTCGTCTTTAACTTGACCTTTCCCATCAACCCATCGTCATCATTGTACGCCTATAGTGAGTACCTTTCCTGAGAGTTTCCTTGTATGTCTTGAAAACACGTCAATCATCCTACGTCGGGCCGTACGTACTGTACCTACCTAAGGTACCTAGGTATATATGCCTTTTCCCAGGCGATTGCCACCTGCCGCACAATTCTTCCCCCTATCTATCTCCTACCCATCCCCTATCCATCTCCTGCACCAATCTGCCTCGCTGTTCCGCCTTACTGTTCCGCCCTCCCGCCACCGGACCGCAGCATCCGAACTTCGCACATGCGCCAGGTGCAGCAGCTTCCCGGCATAGTCATCATTCCGTGGGCCGACAAAGTCTTGGATACGACGAACGATGCTGAAAGACCTTTTTTCCCATCCAATCGTCCGGTCCTCTCACCCCAGTCAAGAACGCAGTTCTTTATTAACTGCACATCTTGATTTTTTTTCTTCAAACCAAGTACTCCGTACTGACCTCGCTTTCCGTAAAGCACAACCTCCCAAGTCCAGTGAGCCATCGGCCACATTCGACGATCAGCCCGTTGCTTCCGTTCCGGTCGCGGTCTAATCTGATTGATTCATCTGCCTATTTGCAGAAAATCTTGCGCTCAGCCATAACGAGACATGCCCCGCAAACTGGCAAATCCCTTTTCGAGCTCTTCCGCCATGTCAAATTCTGAAAAGACAGGCGAAAGACGTCCCTCAACCTCTAAAGGAAACCGCATCAGTCAATTCTTCTCGTCCAGCCCCAAGTCGAAAGATCATACGTCTGCCCAGCAGTCGCTGCTGGCCATGCAACAACAGCAGCAACAGTCAGCTGTGACCCAACAGCAGCAGGCACAAGCCAACGGGTCGCCTGCCAGCATCTCGCCTCCATCTACTTCCCTTCCCATAATCTCCTTGTCTACCGCCGTTGCCGGCGATCACAACAGCTCCGAACCACCCACAACCACTCTCTTCCGGCCCAAGTCGGCAGAAGAGATGGAGAAGAAGCGACGAGCCGATGCTCAGTTTGGCCCTCTCTGCCATCCCAGCCACCTCTACGTCAGCAAATCCCATGGCGTGCCGCTAGAGCCTCCGGTCGAAGACGAGCCCCCTTATTACTTTCTTCTCACAACCTATGTCAGCTACCTATTGCTTATTCTCGTCGGTCACATTTGCGATTTTTTCGGCAAGAGATTTGGGAACAAGAAGCATTATCAGTCCCTCAAGATCCAGAACGGCTATGCTCCCCTCAACGATGACTTCGACAGCTTTTACACAAGACGATTGAAGATGCGATTGGATGACTGCTTTGCTCGACCTACAGTGGGTGTCCCTGGACGTTACATCACTCTCATCGACCGCAAGTCCGACGATAACAACCGCACCTACAAGTATACTGGCACCTACACAGAGACTCTCAACATGAGCTCCTATAACTATCTGGGATTTGCCCAATCCGAAGGTCCATGCGCCGATGCCGTCGAAGAATGTATTCGGCGCTATGGCGTCACCACTGCCAGCCCGCGAGCCGACGCTGGCACTACTGATTTGGCCTTGGAAGTCGAACGAGAGATTGCTGCATTCGTCGGCAAGCCCGACGCCATGGTTTTCTCCATGGGTTATGTCACCAATGCCAGCTCATTTCCAGCTCTAGCTTCGAAGGGATGCCTCATTATCTCTGACGAACTTAACCACGCCTCGATCCGCATTGGGGCCCGTCTTTCCGGTGCCGTCATTCAGTCTTTTAAGCACAATGACATGTGTGACCTGGAACGAGTACTTCGCGAGAGCATTTCTCAGGGTCAGCCTCGTACTCATCGTCCCTGGAAGAAGATGCTGGTTGTTGTCGAAGGTCTCTACTCAATGGAAGGTACCATGTGTGATTTACCTGGTATCCTCGCTCTCAAGGACAAGTACAAGTTTTATCTCTTTGTCGACGAAGCCCATTCCATCGGCGCTCTGGGGCCTCGGGGCCGTGGTGTCTGCGACTATTTTGGCATTGAGCCTGCGCGGGTAGATATTCTGATGGGCACTCTAACCAAATCTTTCGGCGCCAATGGTGGCTATATCGCCGCCGAGAAGCACATTATTGACAAGCTGCGGAGCACGAATGCCTGCACACAGTATGGCGAATCTCCAGCTCCCTGCGTGCTCATGCAGATCCTTGCTTCGCTGAAGCTCATCACTGGTGAGCTGTGTCCTGGACAAGGCGAGGAGCGCCTGCAGCGCATCGCCTTCAACTCTCGCTATCTTCGCCTTGGCCTTAAGCGCCTCGGCCTCATTGTATATGGCCATGATGATTCCCCCATCATTCCCATCACACTGTACAACCCTGGAAAGATGCCTGCCTTCAGTCGTGAGATGCTGAAGCGTAATATCTCAGTCGTTGTTGTGGGTTACCCTGCTACTCCTTTGATCAGCTCACGTGCTCGCTTTTGCGTCTCTTCCGCCCACAACAAGGACGACCTGGACAGACTGTTGGCTGCTTGTGATGAGGTTGCAGACATCATTCAACTCAAGTTCTCGACAGGCGTTGCTGGTGGACTCGAGCCACTTCCTCCTACTGTCGATGTTGCCCCTGAAATGGAGCACGAATGGAGGAAGGCTAACGGGATCCCCATCAAACCTCCTCGCTGGGCCTTGGAGGACGTTATTCGCGCAGGCGTTCGCGATGCCAAGAATCCCTTTCGGTAACTTGACGAGGGATAAATAATTTGGCAAGGATTGCGGATAGCAGACTTGTTTGTCTCAGGACGTTGCTGGTTTGCATGTGTAATTGGGAACAGGATACACTGACTGGGGTTTTTTTTTTTTTTTTTAAATTTTAAACTGGAGTCTGCATCTGCTGAAATCGGCTGAGCATTTGCTATGGGTCTCAAGACACTGAGAACGCATCAATGTTCTTGTCCGGCTCTACATTGCGCCATTTCTCGAGCTCGAGCTCGAGCCCGGAGCGGCATCACACAAACATTTGCATAAACCGCGCACATACTTACACTTACACACTTACATATATACATGTGACTTTTTTTTTTTTTTTTTTTTTTTTTTTTTTCTCTTCGTCATATACCTAAGATAGGCTGGCTGTGGTAGATCCAATTAGCCGGGCTACTTTAATGGCGTGGTGTTTGCTACTCGGTAGACGAAACAGGTGTTTTCGTCGGATATGGGAATGGGAGACGTAGGAGAGCAAGTTTGCAATGAGCGTTTGGCAGGTAATACGGGAAGACGTGTAAGGCGACGGATTATTAATGCACAGAATTGTTGATGACCTAGAAATCATGCCTTTATGGGAGACAGATGTGGACGTTAGGCTTGAGATAATTACATTAATGAAGGTGTTACTCAGTGGTCATTGGAAATACCGATCCTATACCGTGCGGCGAAGTTGACATGACAGCGGACGCAAATTCTGAATTCTTTGCTCCTGCCCGTGATCCATCTGTACAAGCTCCGCTTCAAGATGGGACGGGACAAGCTTCCTTGTGGCCTTCTATGGTGAGCAATTCCTGGCCAACCCCCAAGTGAGCGTAGTTCCAGTCTACCTCCTGACCGGCCGAGCCAACATTAACTGGGGTCAAGCTGGATCCGACTCCTCACACATAGCACAACAATGGCATTCCAATATGCCCAAGTCATAATGCCCAGCCCCCCAGACTCCTCGAAAGAGGACTCGGCGCAGCCGGACTTATCACCCATCTGATGACGAATCCATCCTACCTACCAAGGGAAAACAGCACCAGCGCCGCCCCTCTCCAACAGAAACCCGGCTGAAACTGCGCAGGACGCTGTGGAAGCTGATACGATTACTGTTGCCGCTGAAGCCAAAGTCGGAGCAACGGCAACTGCAGTTAAATTCCCGAGTCAGTCAGGGAGATCGACTTGTGGACGTGTCTGAATGCCCGGCCTGCGCCGAGATGAGCGCCCTACGCCCGGCCCGTGGGACGAAGGAAACTCGAAAAGGATGGTACGGGCAAGGAGGAAACGGGTCCGATAGCGCAATAGAAGACTTTCCTCTGGGAATCAGACCTTCACACCCAGGAACTTCTGTCCTGAAGTTTGCGGTATCGTGGGATACGTCGACATGAAATCCAGCTGCAGGCCCTCGGCTACGTGCAACTACCAAGGCACTTGACTAATAAGCATACGCGGCAACTTGCATTCACATTCAGGGTGCCTCTTGATATCGTCGCAAAGCTAGCTGCTGACGGTCTCTAACAACGGCTAACTGTCGTCCTTCCTAGGGCATAATGGGCGCAAATCCTCCTCAGAATGTTACAGATAGCGACCAGGATCTTCAATTCACAATCCGATATGTGGAAGGCAAGTTGCAGCAAGGTAGAAGCCAACCTCACTATGGGAATAGCTTACTATCCACCGATAGCACGGCGGGACGGAAGAATCAGACTGTCATCGTCGTTCGTTTCCACACAGTCAAGGATAGATACGCCATAGATCTCGGTCAGATAGTAGGCTGTTCCTATAATGAGGCTGTCTTCTACTTTGCTGAGAATAACCTTCCGCATTGTCAGACATTTAGGGCCCCGGTCGCTACATATCTGGCTTGGTAGACCCCAATCGGCCATGTTATAGCATTCTGAGGGTCTCCGCATAATTCTTTTGCCAAATACTTGACTTGCCCGGGAAAAAGATAGTCCTTGACTGAATGAGCACAATAGACTAGCGGGCAACTGAAGGAATCACTAGGAATACTAGTGGCTGGCTTCTTCTGCAGGTTCTAGCATTTCGTAGTTTTTCCCGTGATACATTTTCCAGGAGAAGGTTCTCTAGCTGCGAGTAATTCTTCTCTCCATTAGCAAGCTTCTTCTGGAATCTGCTCGCCTAGTTGATGGATTCTACCGTTGCTGTTGGCATCTATGCCGTAAGTGCTATGTATGACAAGGAAAAGGTCTCACGCCTAACTAGGCGCTTATGGCCTAGTGCGTAACTGTTGTATAGGGTGTGGGCTACAGGATGTACAATACTTCCTGGATGATTCTACAGAAAATACACAACGGGGGGGAATCGACGCTTGTTGCGATATGCGAAATGTTCATGTAGTGCTTTTCGCAGGCGGCTGGACTTTTACCGTTAGTTAAACTAGATAATGTAATATAACCTGGAGGGGCTTTAGTCTATAGCCTTTTTTTATACAATAGCTAAAGTACTGAAATGTCTTATGATAGCCCCGTGAGATGATTTTGATTGGTTGAACCTATATACTGTATGTAAAGTAGATTTGTAAAATCATCCAGGGGTCAATAGGTTAATATATTGGTGTCGGCAGATGAGGGGTCCTTGGATGGATGCGTAGGAACAACATGTGATTCCCCCTCTTTTTTCTAGAACTACGGAGTAGAAACTCTTGTATTCCTCCCGATACAATCCCTTCCTAATAACAACAGCAGCACAACTAGTATAGCTAAGTTGCTGTTCGCCACATTGGATTGCAGTGGTTTTTGCAGTGTTTTGCAGTGATCCCCTTTCTTCCGAGCTCCCCCTCTTCTCTCTTCGTTGTGGCTGGGCACTACACAAGTCTCGCTACATGGTTCTTAGTTTCACATAGAATTGACTGAGGGTCTGCAGATGTAGTTCATGTCGGTGGTGTATCCTACCTTACTGCAAACTATTAGGACAGAGTTCCTTTACCATGTACAAAGACCTGGTTACCGGAGGGGGGAGGTCTGAGACAGCAAAGGTGGCAAAGACAACTAGTAGTTACTAGCAATAGTTAGTAGTTGTTGAAGGCAGTTAATATGACGGGACAAGGTCTCCGCTAGTTGCGCGCAATTGAACGAACGAATATCGCAGAAGAATTAGAGAACATGCTGCGGGAGACTCGGAATCTCTTTTGTTGGAATAGTCTGAGATTCATCATGCCCCATTTGACGCAACGCGCAAGACCCCCGCACCGAGTCTTGAAAGTCAATCAGATGGACTGACTGTAGCTCTAGCTGTCGTCTTTAGTCTTTGGCCGTGATTGTTGCTCCACGCACAAGGAGCAGTTTGACAAGGGCGAAAGGCTCTGAATGCGAGGCTAGCACAGGGATGCAGAAGGGGTTGCAATTCGTTCGACTGGACGTCTGTAGCATGCCAGTAGGGCGGGGATCTTTTAGAGTTTAAGCAAAATTTAGGGGGTATACGGGATATAGGATCTTTGTTTTCTAAAACAGTTCGCAGAGCGACGTCCTTCAAGTGAGAAGTTGCCTTCTTAAGCATAGCATAAGCGCAGCGAGAATGTTGGGCGCGACATCCGCGACATGGAGGGATATAAATTCGGTCGGCATCGTCGCCAGTAAGTAGCTTTTGACAATTTGAACGCAGTCGGGTTCTTGGAAGACTGCATCTGGTTTTGACACCGCTAAATTGCGAAGAGCTGCAATGCAACATTTGTCCTGAGGTCGGCAAGGGTTGTTGATCCAACGGCCGTGCTGCCATTGAGCAGGCATCGCGTGGTGGATGTGGTGGATGTGGTGGATTTATCCCAATACCAAGCAATAACCTGCCTGCAGCACCTTCCTTGTGCGGCTGTGCAAGGTCCACCCACTATAGGTTACGCATTAATGCACGAAGTCGTAAGTGCCCAAGGTACCGAGGATTAGGGCCTATGTACCTGCTCGTAGGCACCTGGATGAAGCTGTGAATAGGAGACTTGAAGTCCCTCGCCTGCTGCCATCGCACAATCCTTTCACTCTTCCTTATATTCCTGACTTCATTGTCGTTTTGCATCTTCTGCCTTCAAGCACCTACCAACTTGACCAGGCACTCTCAGCGTCTAGTTTCATTGCCCATTGTCCCCATTGCCCAACGTCCCATCGCCCAACGTCCCATCGCCCATCGTTCATTGTCTATTGTCCTTCGCCCATCGTCTATCGTCGGATTCGCAAGAACAGTTTTTCATTCAGTGTAGTGCAATTGACACGTCCCGCCTCGCCCTAGATCTGTGCCAGATCCCTTCTAGCAGCAACTGCTGGCTGGCGTCTTCAGGCCACGCCCACCTGCCGTCCACTCGTTAGCGCTCGCCACACCACCCCCACCCATTTTGTACCATTTTGTACCATTTTGTCATCCGGCTTTCCCTGCTCCACCTCAGCCCAACAACCTACTACCATCACCTCCTTCCAGCTAACAACTACCTCGTCCTTCCATACCAAACCTTGTTCAGGCATACAAACCGATGCACTCGCCCGACAGAAAAAACTTCTCATAGGCCAGGCCAGAGACACCAACCCGGCCAACTCGATCCATCTCCCAAGAATCACTTGCCTCACCTGCCTGTGGGCTCGCCTGTCAACATGATGAGCTTCGACGGCGGCACGGCCTATGCCGAATCCGACGCTGATGACGAGTATGAGCGAAGCATGGGAGATCACTCCCCCGTCGGCTATTCTGAGGTCTCGCCAGTTGATTCCGAACCACCGACGTCTGCAGAACATACACCAACGACATATGGTCATCGAACTAGTGCCGACAGACTGCCTGAAACCATCATTACCGAATGGAATGCCGAAGAATGTGCCGACTTCATCAGCACCATAGGCCTTCCTCAATACGCCGATAGGTTTGTCGGTACGTCACCGCCACTCAACACCGGACCTCCCCTACAAGACATGATCCGGAATGACCTGGACTGACATTCTTCGCTTTTCATTTTTCATAGAAAATGAAATCGTAGGTGAAGCTCTCGTTGCTTTGCAGCACGATGACCTCAAGAGCATGAGTATCGCCAGTGTTGGACATCGATTGAGCATTCTAAAAAGCGTCTACGACGTAAAGAAGGCACAAGATGTCCCTATTGAGAGCGATCACTACTTCCCCTTGTGTAAGAGCTTAATACCACTCTCAGTCAGCTTGTTCCTCGTCTGCCTAGCCAGTTGTGCTAACCCGCTTTCTGTTGGATTCGACTGCAGCCGCTGATGCTGAGGCCCAATACGCCAACGCCACTCTCAAGGATATCAAGCATCTTGTTGAACAACTGCGCTTACGAGACGAGCGAATGAATCTTCTAGAACAAGACCTGCGGCGCATGACTGAAGATTTCAGGAGGCTCAGGGAGGACATGCTTCCGGCTCTGCGGCTCGTCAAAGACCAGCAAACGCCGCTACCGAATGTCAGCAGCGGCTCTGCGGGCCAAGGATACTCCTTCGAAGCGACCATTACCCCTCCCGGTCCTACGCCGCCTCCTGGATCTGGCCCCGGTGGTGTCAAGAGACAATACTCGCAACGGAAAATTCTTATCGGCGCGACACCAAAGAATATCTCCCCGACTCAAGCTATTCACGACAGATCAATCGCGGAGCAAACCTTAGATCCCTCCAGTGCTGCCGAACGAGCTGTCATGTCATCTTCTCATCTTGCCGCCATGAATGGGGCTGGCCAAACATCGTCCGCACATCCTTCACCGAACATGCCTTCGCCGACATCATCACAGAATTACTCAAGCGGCACCACATTGGCGTCCCGTTCTTATCGTAGCGACACCGCCACCGCCTCCAATCGATCCACGTTGAATGACATGGATCATGGAACCTATAGCTCAAGAGACAAGACACCGGTCCCTCCTGGGCCCCCAAGACGCCGTGAGACTCCTGCGCCGGATACTCCAACCCCTGGCGCAAATGGTGCTTCTGTCGAGATTTTCAAGTCTTTCCGCGTTAGCATGGACGACCCTTGCTATAAAGTGCTCCCTGCTGCGTTGAGGAAATACCAAATTAATGCACCGTGGGATCAATATGCTTTGTACATCGTTTACGGGAACCAAGAAAGATGCTTGGCCTTGGATGAGAAACCCTTAATCTTGTTTAAGCAACTTGACAAAGAAGGCAAGAAGCCAATGTTCATGCTGCGGAAAACAACAAACGCCCAAGTCGATGGCGAGCCCGGCAGTGCTGGTATAGCCAACGCTAGGGGCGCCTCGACAGGATATGACCCTCCAGGTGGCATCATTTGAGACACGCAGACATCACACGCGTTCGAGCTCAACGTCATGTCCATGGTGGCCGTCTCCAAGCGCTACGGGCAGCAGACGCAAGCAGATCGGGATAAAATGCATCATGATCACATCATGACCCAAAGGGGTACTTTCTCCTGCTCTGGTCTGGCTCAGCGATTGCCAGTCCAATTATCGTACGACCAGGAGAAAAAAAACGGAGCCACCTTGTATTGCGACATATGGGCAAGGCTCGGAATGCCACCTTACGATTCCCAATATGCATGCGCACTCACGACACTATGCTTATGATCCACCCTATCTCCCATGCCAAGCTTTTCTTTTTTCTTTTTTTGCAATACCAACACATCTCTTGCATACCTACTATCCTAATCTTCTCACTCAGCTCTTATTCTTATTTATGGTGACAGCACGAAAAAGGCTTGGATAAAATTTTTTTTTCTCAAAATGGGTTACGAGAAAAGGCGTTCGGATAGGCTGACGAACGACAATTATATGATGTCGATTGTTTTGTTGCTTTTAGTTAGGGGTATCTGCTTTCTCTATGGCACTTTGCAGATGGAAAACCTAATTGGGATTGGCCCATTCAGTGGACAAAGAACCATTATGTCTCTTCAGCGGGGATGACGGTCTAGAGATAAGGAGACGGAGGAGGGATAAGTGACGGCGAGCCTTTGTAGTCTACAAGAGAAGTGACTAGAGTCTATGACAGGACTATATTCCTTCTGATGCCTCCATGCACCAAGGCGCCGAATTATCTCGCACGCCCCGGTCGCTGGCTAGTCCTTTGAAGACGCCCGTGCTGACGGTTACTGTGCCCCATAAGAGTGCTTTTAAGTCTTTAGTGACAAGGCCAATACACGGACAGCTTCGTGCCGCGCTTTGTCACAGTGCGTTATAGATAGTTCTACCTATGGGAACACTTCCCCTGTTATCTGGGTGGGTGGATGGGTGGGCGGTCGTCCATGTGCTGGCTGGCCTTGAAGCCGGGTCAGTCCGTCTGCTCACGAAGGCTTTGGTCTAGCGATGTCCTTAATACCGCGTGGCATATATCTTTCATCTGAAGATAATACGTAGCTAGCCGGGTAATACATAGGGACGTCAAGTGATGAGTAACGATAAAGCCATCTGAGATAGTCCAGGGCCTCCATGAATTCGTATTGTTGCGGAAAGTCCTTCCTGTTTGGACGAGCTAGATGTTGAAAGATGGAACGTCGGACTTTTGAATCTCGGAACGGACTTTTCCCTTCCCTGCACGAGCTTCGCTACACGAACGACGAGCACCCACTGTACAGCGGGCCAAGCTTAGTTTCCGGCGAGGCGGCGGGGCGATCAGGCGATCTCGTCGACACAATTCGTGTCGTTGGCGCGAATGATTCGGGAGTCAGGACGCTAGAGTGTGGGTGGGTTGTGTGTTGTGTGTTGTGTGTTGTGTGTTGTGTGTTGTGTGTTGTGCAACCCTGGCTGCCGAGTCGTTTGGACTCGAGCCAACTGGTCCGCTGGTCCGCTGGGCAGGCGCGGGGGACCCAGCGCCCACCAAACCGCCGTTCTAACTCCTACGGAAAACCTGGTGCCGAAACATGGGAACAAGACTTCTTCGATGGCAGGTCCCATCTCAAACCACAAACCACACAATTCACACAACTATGGTGACACACTAATCTGCATGACCGCACTCCAATCTTCTCGTCTCAGCCTTCTCCAACGCCGTGCACCGCCGCTTTGCATGCCGTGGCCTCTGCACGTCGTCGCCGAGTCTTCTTTTGGATCACGCCTCGAGGCTGTTGACCCCGTTTGCCACGGGCTCCAGACATACTCGTCAGGAAACCCCGGCCCATCCGCCTTTCGACTTGGAATTGACAGTGAGCATCGTGCAGAAATTCTTGAGCCGTCTATGCTCAGGCGAGAGCTGCGGAGGACCTTGAATGAATTTAGCAGCGGCAATCGTTCGTTTCTCCTCGTGACAATTCAGTTGCGTGTCCGTTGGCGCGGCTGGAACCCGCTCATTGCTGGGAACAAGTTACGCGACCGTTATTCGGTGCTAACGGCATGGGCGGGGACGTTGGGCCATCGTCACCGAATCAAAGATTGTTGACCGTTGGACCTGTATTTCCTTTCACGGTAACGAGATATACGCGGTTGGGAGCGATTTTGCATTCCGGAACGTTTCTTTCCAATCAAATTATACCAAGGAGACGACGACGACGACGACGACGACTTACTCGCAGCAGAGCTACAAAGTCGACGCAGCCGGCAGCGATGGCGATGGCGATGGCCGACAGTAGCATATATGCGGAGGAAATGACAAGTGCTGGGAGCAGCGTGACAAGCGGCGCAACAAGCCTCGCCAGCAGCATCGCGAACAGCATCGCGGCAAGCCTCAACTCAACTTCAACGCCCTCGCCAACACCCAGTCCGACGCTCAATCCAACTTCCGTGCTCACAACATACTCTCCGACGACGTACTCGCTTCCCACACTAACATCATGGGGCACTTCGCCAGATGGACTTTCAGAATTCAGCCTGGGGGATAGGATCGTGCAACTGATAACCAGTGGCTCCAGTGGCGAAAGAGTTGTACGTGGCTTTCTCATGGGCGTGGCGACTGGAATTATCCTCGGCGGAGCGCTGTGCTGCTGGGTTCCGTGTTTTGGGCGACGCAGACAATATAGACAGCAACGAAGGAGGCAGCAAAGACCAGAGGCGGAGAGACGAGCTCAGCAAGAACAGCAGGTGGACGGAACAACGGCGAGAGCAACAACAGAGTCCAATACCCAGCACCACCACTCAACACAAGCACAGCCTCAAACGAGCGAGATGCTGACCTCTGAGAGAAGTTATGTCCGAGTAAGATGGGATCGGTTTCGGAGGCGGCAGAACTCATGACGAAAAAAATCATGCACGCGGCTTTCTTATTAATCTAGCAGGCCCATTCATTGTGTGGTGGAAATGGGCGAATGGATTTAATTAGCCGATGCGGGCATGTCGTAATTTCTTTTTATCGGCACGTTCATCCTGGAATATGGTCTTGACAGGTTTGAAGGTTGGGATCGGAATTTTTTCTTCATTTTCGGTATGGCGTTGAGGGGATTTTGAATGAATCGCACGACATTGGCGTTTGTGAACAGGCAAATTTGTGGGAGACTACAGACGCAGGACCTTTGTATAACGGAGCATCTTCCCACGCAGGACTCTACGCAAACACATACCTCTACCATCCGGTTGCACCACACTGAGGGAGGCCAGTCTAGTTGACTGATCGTCGATCTGGTGTTTGAATACCACTAGCACATGTCAACGCCGCCATCTTGGATCTTGGGCAAGGCAGCTTCGATTACTGTCTGGCCTTCTGTGCCACAAGCCTCGAGGGACAATTAACGGTTTTGGTAGTTGCGTCGCTGCCGCGTGTGAGATTCGTGCCCGTGGTGGGGGCGGAAAGTCTCGTTGACCTGCAGACAAGCGTTGCACAGCCTCTCTCATGACGAGCGAATCTATTGACATCTTCTGGGTGGCGCAGCCACCAGACTGGAGGAGGGGCGGTGCCTGCCTACATAAGGTCGGCATTGTTATGTAATACCAAGGGTAAGCCCTGTCCATGGCTGTCAAGACAAAGCTCCATTACTATGCTTCCATCTTTAACGCACTGCACCTTGACAGGTTATTAATCTTGGGTTTTCATAGGCCCGTTCTTGTTTCTGCATTTCACCGTATTTCCAACTCGGCGCTGCCATCGTTTTGCTCATCAGACGCACTTGCATTCATGCGCCCCCTCGACGACAATCCATCCCGGCTGTCAATAGACGCCAGCTAGCATCCGCTGTCACGACCGTTCCCTCCCATAAAGAATAAATAGAGAGGAAAGGGTGTAGATAAAAAGGGTATAGATAAAAAAGGGAGAAAAAGCCATGCTCGACGCAAGCCTTCCGACCTTCACCCATCAGCCATCTGCCGAGAACCCGCTCAACACCATCCTGTATTTCACACACAACGGGTCCGAGCCGTCGCCCGAGTATCTGCTCAAGCGCCCTTCGCCGTCCGAGTCGCGCAACCAGTACGCGCTAGGCCTGCTCGACGTCCGTTGCACATCAGTCATCTACGCCGAAGTCCTGGTGCAGCCGGAATGGACACAGCCGACGCTTTCTGCCGCGGAGCTTCGCGCCCAGAACGGAGCTCCAGCGCCTGCATCAGCACCGCTCACGCCGGAAGCCTTCAACATACTGCTGTACAACCCGGACCAGGCCATCACCGTCAAGCGCCACCACGGCAGCTGGGGCAAATCGGAGACGTGGGAGTTTGAGGTTCCGGAGCGCAGCTTCAATGTTCCCAGCGCGAGCGAGATCGACAAGGACATCACGCCGGCGATATCTGAACTGGCGCCCAAGGTGGTGTTTCGGTGGAAGAGAGACGGCCGGTTGAGCAGAGACATGTCGTGTTACATGTCGGGCCGGAGCATAGGCGGCAAAAAGAGCAAGGAACCTGATATTACGGTGGCGCTGTTCCGAGCGGCCAAGAGCGGGAGCGTCGTGACGATTTACGAGCCCAACATGGCAAGGGTGGAAGTTGAGGATCGCAAAGGGCTTGAAGTAGCTTTGATACTGAGCGCCGAGGTAGTGCGGGACTTGTATCTTGTTCCAAAGCACGATCCCTTCAACACGGCAGGAGGAGGAGGGGAGGGGAGAAGTGGTGGTGGTGGTCCCGTACAGAGCACATCGACAACGTCACCACCACCATCACAGCATCAGCATCAGCATCAGCAGTCGATACCACAGAGTACGTCCCAGACGCCAGCAGCACTGGGCCTCGGTATGCGTCCCGGTGGCCCTAATTCCCCCACATCCAGCATCAGTCAGGCGCAAGTAGATGCCGAGACGAAAAGACTTCAGGCCATGGTGGCGGAGGAAAACAGACTGGCGCGCGAGAAGCGAGACCAAGAAGAGCAGGATCGGATCCGCAAGATGCTCGAGCGGGAAGAGAAGGAGCGTCGCAGGCGAGATGCCGAGGTTGAGAAGGAGACGGAACGTCTTCGCAAACAGTACGGCGTCCAGGCTTCCCCTCCGCCGCCGCAGCAAACACGCAGGTCCTCGCAGGGCTACGCATCGTCGCCGGCGTTACCGCCGCGGCCGAGCCAGAATCATCCTTGTGCATCGGGCGCTCTGGGATGGGGACAACCACCCGCGATGCCACCCCGGCCGAACAGCACGGGGCCGCCACCGACGTCCCCGGGGAAAGCACCGGGCGGGAAGAAGAAGCATTCGAATCCGCTTGGGGCACTGCTTGGTCCGTATGCGGGGCCTTCGGGAGCGAGCGTAAGCGGCTTCTTTCACAGGTCTGATGACAAGAGGAAGCAGGAGGCTGGGAGAAAGCGAAGTTTTTGAAGATGGGGCTGAGTTTTTTTTTTTTTTTCTTTTTTCTTTTTTTTTTCCAGATTCTGCATTATAGGCTAAAGTGGAAGTTTTGTATTATGGACCATGTCTGGTGGAAGGGATGTGAAAGGCTAGCCTAGACTCGCAACTATTATACTCCGTTGGTCGACGCTGCGGTGGACAAAACAAAGGCCGACATGAAGTCGACGTAGTACCGTTTCGTCCTAGTCAAACCCCCATCTCCGTGATTGAAAGACGTCGCTCGTCTGCGCCCCTTGTCCGGAAATGCCCAAGTGGTTAGCTCCAGTCCAGGGCGCTCGCTGCTTAGTCGCTCGTCCAAAGCGCCTGGTTGTCACGTATAAGTGTCTTGATTCGGAAAACAATTGGTTGCGTCGCCCGACGCAATGCCCGTGGTCCTACGATCGGTCTTTGTCCTGTCCCGTCCTGGGTTCTGTACATGCGTGCTCGGGTGAAGACGGGTCGATGCTACGACGGTGAAAGTGGCACATTATGTCGAAAAGAAACGCCTGCGGATGATTCGCAAAAACCGGGCTCCCTGGCGTATCTAGATAGTCGCCCCCTTGCTGCTCCTCCCCCAGTCATTGCACCTTTTCCAGCCTCAGGTCGTTAATCACCATGTACCTGCTGAGCAGGATCCAGAAGTAGCGGAACCAGACCATCTGGCTCCTGTGCGCGTGCGTCATGGCGCCCCAGGCCGTGGGCAGCCCGCCCTCCCCGACAAGCTGGTTCATGAGGACGAGCGCCGCGGGGTGCGCCTTGTCCTGGTGCCGGGCGCCGGCCCAGGAGGCCATGGTTGCGAAGACGTCGAAGAAGGCCGAGTACTTCCTCGCCAGGCTGACCGATGTCAGGGTGTAGAGGTCGACGGGGCAGGCCCAGCCTGGCTTGCCGCGCATCAGCGCCGACACGAAGGCGCGGGCGCCGTGGTACAGGGCGATGTGGTTCGGGTGCGACGATACGCCGCGGGCGTCAAAGGTGATGAGGACGTCGATGTTGGCCGTGGGCCGGGCCGAGTCGTCGGCGCGCTGGCGGGCAAGCTGGGGCGCAAAGGCGCTGCAGAGGAGGTTTGCGATGCGGCCTTGGTCCCATGTCGTGGTCATGGAGTCGGGGAAGTCGGTCCTGAGAGCCATGGTTAGCAGATGACACGAAAAGCTGGACTCGTCTTGTTCGCCGCCAGTTTATCTTTTTTTTTTTTTTTTTTTTTTTTGGTTTTTTTTTTCTTTCCCCGTGGGACATGGGAATATTTGGATCCGCAACGTACGGGTTGTCCACGACAAAGACGTCATCCTCGTCCCTTAATCCCAAGTGCATGCCGCTTTTGACCAATTCCTTCTTCCTCGTCTCACCAAGTCCGTCCGCATTGCCTGGAAAAGTTGAAGGGCAGGAATATCAGCAAAAAGAGAGAGAAAGCCGGCCACAAGTATATATATAAAAACGAGAGCCATACATACCTGTACTCAAACACAAGATCTTAACATGGTTTCCAGTCTCAGGCCGCGTGAGCGCCAGCACGGTGGGAGCGAAGAACATGGCCTCGTCATCGGGATGCGCAATGAGCAGGCAAATCCTCTTGTTCTGCAGCAAAGGGAAGCGCGACTGCACAACACTGGCGGTGTACATGTACAGAGCTGGAAGCACCACCGCCAGCGTCGCCAGGAGGCCCAGCGCAAGATCCATGGCCGGGGGAACGAAACCTGGCGGCCGGCCAGAGAGCAAGCAAGAGCGGCTTGTCGAGGGAGACGCAACCTTTATATATATGTATAGATGATCCGTCGGCGAGCTCTCGGGAGTCCAGAAGGGGGGGGGGGGGGGTTCAGTTACCCCGCCACTCTTTGCGACAATGCGCGACCAGCTTGCTCCCTGTGCGTATTGGCGCATACAAGCTGAACAGGCCGAATCCGAACCGGAACCTACGGGACTCGTGGGCAGGAACGGAGAACCAGCCCGAGCGTTGAGGGCTGTGGTGATGGCATGGGATTCCGCAGCAACAAGGGGCAGAGGCAGAACGCAGACGAGCGTGGAACTGGTGTCTCCGGCGTTGAATGAGTGAACGGGAGGAGAAGTGGGAGAGTGGGCGTCTGTCGGTCGTCTCTCGTCTGGGCCGTCGCAAATAAATGCCACCTTGCGACTTCGCAACAGTCAACAGTCAATGGCTCGACCCCAACATGACCTGCAGGATGAAATGCATGTCTCAGGCCCTGCCCCTGTTCGTGCTCCTGTAAAAAGATCGTACAAGCGGCAGACACCGGGCTCGGCAAGCAGGCCGGATATTAAAGCAGTGCATGCAGTCCGTTTTTTACTGCCGACCTAGACCTACCTGGGTACCTGCATCTCCTTGGTCGCCGCGGCACGTGATCCGGAGCAACAAGCACCACCTTGCCCTTTCAGCAAGAGTCCATTCCATTCTTGCCTACGGCACTCCGTGTGCGCTTGGAGCGTGACTATCAAAACCATGGGCTTGAAATGCGCACCCGTCATGTGTGCCCCTGGTCGCGTACTGTGCTCAAGGTTCCGCGGTGCGCGACGGCCAAGACAGCAAGTACCTAGTTTCGTGCTTTCGTGACTCCTCGTCCGGAGCACGTGCCTACCCTAGGTGCCAGGTACAAGCACGTAACGGTGCTTGCAACGTCTGATGTGATGTCATTGGTGGCCAACCCCTCGGGTCTGCATGTTCTCCTCCGACAGCAGTTCCGCTCTGGGTGCGACGCATACAAAAGCCCTCATCACACACTGTTGCTCGCCTTCGCAAACGCCAAATCTCCCTTCTCGGCTAACCCTCAATGCCGCCACCATGGTCCAGACTCGCAGAGAGAGGAAAGCCGACGGCTTCAAGCTGCGCCAGCCCGATCGCTCAGCCCCCTCGGAAACGACGCTCCTTGGCATAGCCGAAGAGCGGAACCTCTTCAAGCAGGCAGCGAGGCGCGAAAGGGAGATAGCCGGACAGGCTGCCGATGACGACGGCTGCGAAAGCGAAAGCGAAAGCGACGACGGCGAGGTTCCCGTCTTGTCTCCGACAACAGAGCGCATCCTCGAGGCCGCTCTGTGGACCGTCACCATCGCCATGCTTCACTTTACCTTTGACGTCCTCGTGCAGAACCAGTACGGCGTGGAAATCAAGTGGTCTTCCATATGTGTCAGGACGGCCAGGGCCTGGGCAGGTAAGGACGCCCTCCAACAACATGGCATGACATGACATACTGACCATGGCCCGCACGCAGTCTTTCTCTTCCTCTTCTACTTCCTCCACCCCTTCGACGCAAACGCCACCTTTGTCCCCGTCCTGCCCGCCAGCTACCAGCGTCATCTCCGACAGGCAACCTTTTTCGTGGCGAGCGTCGTCGCCGGCTGCTACCTCATTCACATCACAAGCTCGTATGGCTACTTGGCAGCTATGAAACACGCGCCTCCGCTGGGGTGCCTGTGGTTATGGGCCGTGGTGGAGCTGGACCTTGTATGGGGATGTGGCAGCCTGCTTGTCGCAGCTGTATTCTTCAAACTAGGAGGCTACGATTTAAAATGAAAAACCGAGACGAAGTGGGCAATCAAACCCCCCACATCATACCATACATCTTACTCCATCAAACTTGTGAGCTTCGTCTAATAAGCGACGCTGACATGGGCCATCCATCGCGTGAGTAGTAGTTGTGTGAAGCGTGGTTCTAATAGACTAGCCTAATAGCAATTGTAAGTTAGCGTTTTCGCCTTTTTTTTTTTTTTTTTTTTTTTTTGGTTGTTGCATGACGAGCGAAGAGATATCATGCTGGGTCTGAAGTAGATGCAAAGGGACTGACTGATGGAAAAAAGACAAGTCGGTATTTTTTATAGATCCAATGCTATATGCTTGCGTATACAATTACATCGTGCCATCACGTCACTATGCCACATGTCTTCCGTTTCCACAAACGTTAAGAACCCTCTCTATGGTAACATCGGGCACGCCAACATGCATCTAGTAGCGTACCAAGAAGAAAATGACAAAGCAAATTAAAATCGTGTACTCGTGTAATCGGAGAACGAATCATGCAGGCCGTGAGAAATAAAAAGCCGCACAAAAAGATACCACCTTTTTACTTCCTCCTCTGTGGCTCCGCGAACCGAATGCCTCTTTTTGTAGGTGGAACTCGCTCCGTTCCTTCATCCTCGCTATCGCTTTCTTCCTCGGTAGCAGCGCCACCGAGTCCAAGAGCGGCTTGTCGTCTGCGCCGCTCGGCAGGGGTTTCACTGTTGTCGTCATTGAGAGCCGTGTCTTCGTCATTCTGGCTGGACAGCGCGGCCATACGGCGTCGACGCTCAACGGCTGTCTCGGCTTGATCGTCTCCTACTTTGACTGATCTTCCGCGGCGAGGTTCAACCATGTCATCCTGCTTGCGGCTCGGCGAGACAGATACGGAGTCAGTTCCTCCAGCGCGGCTGCTCTCGCCGTTACTGCTGCTTCCGCTATGCTGTTCGCGGATCAGAGGGATCGCCGCTGATGGTTGTTGCGACGACCACAGTTGCTTCTGTTGTGGTGGCGGTCTTGATGATGACGTGGTCGGAGGAGCCGCCGACCCTTCCTTGGCGATAGACTTGAGAGCCTTTGAGGCCGAAGAGCGGTCAACGACTTCAGCGCGGGTGCCGGAATCGAGCTTTTGTACTTCGCGAATGAAGTCTTCCTTGGTCATGCGCCTACCAACTCCACCAATGGTGAATCGAATCTTGTCATCGTCGTCATCAGCATCATCAGCCTGTGCCTGCTGGTGCGCCACACTCTTTCGTCTGCTTTGTTCGCCGCGCTGACCAAAGCCTGCCCAGGCTGACTTGAATGGCTGCTTGATACGCGCCTCCGGCCGGACTCGCCCTTCCTCGGCTGCTGCCGCCGCGCTCTTCTCACCCTGCCGACGCGCGCGAAGACCAAGATACTTGAGACTGGCCCCAATCAGATCGTTCTCTTGGCTTTCCGGCTTTGACGATGGCAGCTCGTACGTCTTGACCACTTCGCCATCTTCGTCTTCCACGATGATGGTGTTACCAAACTGATAGGCCCTGGCTGGCTCGTGTTGTCGGTCGGTCTTGTCCTTGTATTTACGCTTCTCCACTTCGGAGGAGTAGTAGTCGGTCATCCTGCGACGAAGGCCTCCAAATCTCCCTGCCGGAGCGGGCTCGTCTGGACAGCCTTCGTTTGGCTTGTTCTCCTTGTCTTTGTCCTTGTCACCCTTCTTTGCCCGAGGAGATGGCTCAATATCGAGAACATCGCCATCGTCGTTTTCAAACACCAGTTCGTCGCCTTCGTCATAGATGTTAACATGAGGCGAGCGGCCTCTCTGAGCCGGCGCTTGTTCGTCGCTTTCAGTATACTTTTCTTTGGACTCATCGCCTCCTAAAGTCGTGGAGTCGGTATTCTCTCGTGTTGGTGGCGATGGAGCCTTCCCTGAAGCTTCTACTTGTGAAGGCCGGCTAGGGAAGATGGCAGATTGGCTGACCGGACCACCGGGCCCAATTCCATCATCCCACTTCTTGTGCTTTCCTTTCTTTGACATCAAGGACGAAGCGCGGCTTCCTGGTCGGCTGTGGCCGTCATCTTCTCGTTGCCGACGCAGGAAATTCGATGGAGGTGCAAAAGTCCCAGCAGGAAGCGATGGCTCCTTAAGGTCGTCGAATGATACCTCGGACATGGTCTTGGCCGTGGACTTGGACTGAGATGAGATTCGGGGAAGTCTGTTCATCCACGAAGGCCCATCCTCAGGGGCTTGGGTATAGGACATGGTCAGCGTCAGAGTGTTGATACGCTTTCCGAGGGTGAAGACTGCAATGGATGAACCGTGGATAAGAATCGACGATATAACGAGGAAGGTGACAATCGGCCACACAAGATATATCAGCTTGTAATGAGGAGCGTCCTTTGGTGGCAGCTCTCCAAGCGGTACTGGTTCATAATGCTCAAGCTCAGCTCGCGCCAAGATGGCCACGAAGATGGCGCCGACACCAATGGGACCAAAGTGTCCAGCAAAAAGCGCCTCTCTCCAGTTCTTAACGTCTGGTATAAATGGTTTGAGGAGCATCATTATGGGTATTCGTCGGAAAAGAAGGACAAAGATGGCAATGACGACGAGACGCCACGCAGTCATGCCGAATTGGCCGTCATTGTACTGCTCCCAGGGAATAATGGTGCCGAAATAGACAAAGTATGCCAAGTTGAGCAACAAGTCAATAACGTTGGACACATGGGATTCTTCAGTCTTCTCGCCAAACCATCCATCGTTGGAAAAGCCGACTCCAGCAGCGAAGCCAACCAAGAGATCGTCCACGCCCAGGATGCTTCCGGAGCCTGCGCAGAAGAGTGCGACCACAAAGTAGAAGACCAGGAAACTCTCTCGATCGATCAAATCTCGGGACTCGGCGAACTTGATGCCATGACGGGCAATGTAACCAATGAGGAAACCGTAGACCGCACCGAAGATGCATTCATATAGTACAACGTATACGACGAAATGAAAACTGACGTCACTGGCGCTTCGATTGTACTGAATGAGATAGAGCGACAGATAAATGAAGGGGAAGGCCATGCCATCGTTGCACCCAGACTCGGCGGACAGAAGATCTCGTAGATGTTTAGGAACGCGCTTCGCGAACTTGCCTTTACCAACGACGGATGAAGCCAAGACTGGGTCCGTTGCAGTAACACAAGCGGCGACGACAAGAGATTCAAGCCAGTCCAGCGGCGGTATCATCCACCAGACGAAGAGACCCGTGATGAGCCAGCCTGCCGTCATGACGGGGACAAGCAGGAAGACGACTGATTTCCAATGCTTTTCCATGTAGTATCTGGGCAACTCGACACCGACGGCAAAGCATTGCACCACAAGAACAATTCTAGAAAATTCGACGGTGACAATGTCGGTGTTACCCCAAGAGTTGGGATCGATCAGATTGGCGGCATGAGGCCCGAAAACTACGCCACACAATGTAGCAACGGTGGCTTCACCAATATACATGCGCTCCTTGATGAAGGAGGAACAAAGCATGAAGAGCGAGGTGAAGCCGCCGAGGATGATGTATACCAAGTGCGGCTTGGTAATATCGAGATGTTCCCACGCCATGATTACTGCGTGTCGGGAACAGTCTTGGAAAAAGAAGAAAACAAAGACGCCCCGATTTCTGAAGAAGAATTGAAGAAATCTGCAGTTCGTTGCTACTTCGACTCAGGTCCACGGGCCAGGCGAAAGAAGAATAGCTCGTGGTCGTTGTTCGCTCGAGGGAGTTGGCCGCGAGGTTCTAGTGACTCGACGACGGCCAATCGATCTTGAGCCGAGAGGGACACGGGATGGATACATGCAGACCGTATTGTGTCTAGATGGTGTCAATGCAGAAAAACAACACCCCCTTGAATAAATGCGCGTTTTGTGGCGTAGAGCAAAGCTTGCTGTTCGATGTTGAGTTTACGAATGAACGACAATGGTGGACGACGCGTCGTGGGGGGGGATTCGAACTGGCACCGAACTGTTGTGAATTGAGATGCAGAATATCGCAAGAGTGGCGCGTGTGTCGTCAATTCTCTCCACCAGGTGGGTGTATACCCCGAGTACTCCGTATAGGCCGCCCGAATGACAGCAGGAGAGGAAACAAAATAGAGGGACCGTCCACCGGGGGCGATGGTGCTGTCTCAGTTCGGGAGACCGAATTGAGGTTGTCTGTCTGAGCGATGCGGCCTTGCCTTTGCATATGCAAAACGAGGTCGCAGTGGGTAGGGTTTGACACAACAGCTGGCACGGCAGGACTCAACGACACGACGGGTGCGGGGGAGGGGAAGGATCGAGAGACGAAGAAAAAAAGACACACGAAAACAAAAGGTAGGGAAGGAGAAGGAGAACACGATGAGGGAGGGCAAAGACGATAACGAAGCAGACAGGATATACCCAGAGGGTACATAGAGACATAGAGACGGCGGTCAAGAAGGAACGTTGGACCCGTCTCCATCTAGGATGAACAACCAGTAGAAGCGCGAGGCAGTGAGTGGATGAGGCGGACGGAGTGTGGTCAAGATGAACTTTGATAGAGTCACTAGGTCGGCTTGGCGGCGTCGTGGGGTCGTGGGTCAAAGTCAGCGCACCGCCAGAAAGGGGAAGGGGGGGGCAGGGGCCCATGGAGTGGGGATCCGATATGCAGGTAGTCCCAATTTCAATTTCTTCTTTCTCCTCTTCTTTTTTCAGCCAACTTGTTCTTCGTTGTTTTCCCATGCACACATATCGTCATCTGCCTCTCGTTTCCAATTCCTCGTTGCTGTCTGTTTCTCGAGGAAGATGCCCGCCTGCCTGTATTGGAGTCCATGTCAAAAAGTCGTGTCCTCGCCCGCCGAAGCAGCTGATATTCCTGGACAGGACATTCCCGTTGATTTCCCAAAGAGGTACGTAAAGTATGCTGAAAGCTTGCCGTATAAAATTCAAGCCTTGTTGCTGCTCTTAGCCACTCACAGAAAGTTAATCAGTGCGTATATCTCCACTATTATACCTTACTAGGTTTTATTAGCGTGCGCCTCACTTTCATAACATAATGCATTGCATGTATCGATAAGATACATGATTAGCTGCTGCATGCATGTATCTTTATCAAGCTCTTTCGCGTGGACCTCCGGACTTATCACCTGTGCCTGGTATCAAAAATATATTTTAGCACGGAGGTACATCCACCTTTCCGCGCGTTACACAGCACAGCACAGCAACCCGGTAACAGTTCCACGCAGGTCGCGCAGTTCTCCGCGTAGGACAAAGACAGCCTCTCGGAGCGGAACGGACCATGACATTGTCATGACATGCCAGCCAGGTTCCAAACTCAAACCCGCTGCCACTGCTGGGCTCGCCATCGCAGATACGGCTCTCTCCGGCGCAGCGGGAACTACATCAATTTAACATGGATGCAAGATGCCCAACCTGCTCTGCTCCTACGGCCGGAGCTTCCACTTCCGTTCCCGCCTCTGCTCACGCAAATCTAGTGTGCTGCAAAGCATTCTCGTGGCGTCGACGCCAGAGCGCTGCTGCTGATCAGACACGGGGGTGGGGAGTCCGGCAACGAGTCCGGCAACGACAGATAATCGTCTACGGAGTTGGACGGAGTGTTCCTCGCCGTGAACTGGCCCACCGGGGCGTTTCATCTTGTTTCTTGGTCTGAAAAGCCCCCTTGACGATTTATGCTTAACTTTGCCGGGGGCGGGTGGGGGAACTTTCCAAGTGCCAGCGCTTGTCTCTCGCCCGCCGCCGCCATGTGTGCGTTGTTCGGTGCGGTGGCACGGATTCGACAACGACATTTCCAAGTCTTCCCCATCCATGCCCATTGGGGAAAACATGAAGATTGTCTTCCCGCCCGTGTACTGAATAGGAGAGCACTGTCGAGACAAGGGAGCACAGCAATAAGTGGATCATACCCAAAGGGCAATTTGATGCCCAAAATGCCGTGCATTGAGAGCGTGGGATTGTCAATGTGAATAAAGCCATGGTGTTTAATACATCGGTGAGTAAGGGTAGCTTTTTTTTTAAAAAAAAAAAACAAAGAGATGACTAATGTGCGGTTGGGTGCAATTATCCAGAATATTCCCAAGTGCCCGGCCACTTCGTGAATTTTCATGTCCACGATAACATAACAGCCGTCTATACGTACGAAACGCAATAAGTGATAATGTGCCATGAGTCTCCAATCTTTCTGGAGACAAGTACGCGCTTTCTTTGTCTGCCATGGTCGGTATTGATTGCATAGACATGAGACTTTCTTCTCGCAGAAGACTCATTTACATGAGACATTTCTACAAACTTTTTTTTGGGCCTTCCATCGAAGCCTGTTACACAACATTAAATTGAGGGCCTCGCTAGCCATCGACACCAAAGACTATTCGACATGTCGGCCTGACTAATGGACAAATCCCAATCCTTTAAACGCTTCGTGCCCGGTATTGTCCGTTACACATGCTCTTGTTAGCGTCGGACACGGACATTTCCAGACACCATATAAAAACTATCATTATGACATGTAAGCTGCGACAATGCAGGACACCATGAACATAACTCTTGCAGCCACATCTCTGCCAAGCTGAGCCGCGCTTCCGGGCGCTGGGTCAAAAGGCACTGGGTCAAAGGGACTGCCACCACCTTTGCGTGGTGTTTGCACAGCCGGTCTGCTTGTTGACGAGGTCGACGACGAAGTGGCTGTTGAAAGTGGCTGTTCTGCCGCTGTCTGTAGCTGCGAAGTGGTAGTCGAGTAAGATTTCCCTGACTCGTCGCCCTGGGCCGTCATGCTCGTGCTCGTGCTCGCGCTCGTGCTCCTACTTGTGGCTGTGGGTGCCGACTCAGGCGGCGGTAGTTTGTTGCCGCAAAGGGCGGTCACAAGATTGCCGTTTTTGGCTTGTTCAAACAATGAACCTTCTCCCGCGCTAACTAGAACACAAGAATGCTGAATCCTGGCCTGCACTCTGTCGATTGCCTGTCGACATAATGATGAGCAGGTTCTGCCGTCTCTAAAGTCTTCAGGGGAACATCCCTGCATAGGTGAGTTGTATGCGAAAACACATTCTAGAGGAATAGACAGCGTCGATATCGACTGAAAGTTGGACAATGTCAGAAACGATCCTGATGCTTCCGTAGCCGCGAAAAGGCCTGTCACCACAAGCGCAGTAAGACGTGTCATCCCTCGTCTAGTCATGCTGAAATGCCTCCGTGGCCCCAAGCTGCAGGCCCAAAATGAATTTGTCCTTGTTGCCTTTTTTGTAGTTATTTCTGATCCCACGAAGCTGCCAGCAAAGAGAGATTGTGGAAAGATGCTCGTAATTGTGAAGTGAGTAAACAACCTGATGTTTGCTTGGTAGAGGAGCGAGAGATGGGCTTGAAAACACAATCCGTCGCCGATTCAGCGGCTATGCCTATAGCACCTGAGATGGTCGTCCCACCGATCTCCGGCTAGATATTCTCTCTTCCAGGGTTTTTGACAGCGTTACACCAAAGGAATCCTGCGTTTGTAAATTCACGTGGTCCGGAGTGTACGTTTGGTGTTTGAATGTGCTCAACTACGACACTAAGAAACCCACACCTATTGCCGTCCGTGTCGAAGGAGTAAGAGAATGAATCCGTTGCCACCGAGGTGGGTAATGAGGCTTTTCTTTCTTTCTTTCTTTCTTGTCTACAAAAGAGGCTGCTTGTGCTTGAATAATCCCAGTAGCGCGGCAGTGAAGGTATTTCGGCGGAGCCAAGAAGCTGGAGAGTTTCCCAAAACGCGAAAATATATGAGTGCCTGGAAGAAAAACAAACATGTTCACAGAAAGTTGGTAGCTGCCTCAACACGAGGAGCATGGCGACCTGCCCAAGTACAGTAGGGCAACTCCTTCCTTGGTCGAGTTTCGAAGGGCCCGACCGGTTTTGCGCCCCAAGCTGATGATGCAGGGGCAAGGACAGATGAGCATTATTTCCCATCTTGTTCTGGCCGGCATGATCATGGTCACGTATCTTGGAATGCAGCTCGATAGCTGTGGTGGTTAACAAGTCGGATCGAAACAAGGTACGTTTGAGGTTCACGGCCTGGTCCACCTCGAGCGCTTTCCATTGGCTGGGCTCTGAACCATGGTGGCGGCGGCACCTACCGTGGTGCAAGGGTGTGAGTACCTCTACATTGGCATTCCCCCATAACGCACCCAGCGGGAGCTCCTGGGACCTGCTTGGCGCCTTGGCGCCTTAAACCTCGCAAAAACCCCGCATCAAAATGCCAAAATTGGACTGGTACGAGGGCTGGAAACATCCGTTCTGCCGATGGCTCGAGGCTATTTCCTGATCAGGATATCAGACGCCATGCAGAAACCCGAAGAAGATTTCAAACCTTGTACAGCCTGTCAAGTCTCTTGAGCTTCGCTGATGAGTGTGCCAATCCACTGCAGCGGCAAGTTTCTGACTTTGCCAAGAGCGCGGCCACAATCATGACGGACAGTTTTCAACCCTACCGCGTTTGACGTTGTCGGTGATATCGCCTATTCCACCAGATCGGTTTCTGAATCATGGTGAAGACGTATCAGGCATCGTGAGCGTCTTACACAAGGACCATGATTTACAGCACGCTGATGAGCATATACCGGGCCTCCCATATGCCGTCTATGAACTCATACACAGGCTCAACCTGGATGGGCTGTCGGGAGAAACCACTCCATGAAGTACGTGAGCGATAGGACACAGGAGAGAAAGGACGAAAGGGGAGGTACGCGGAGGAATCGGTGACCTTGGACTACGATGCGCCTCAGGACTTCTTGGGAAAAGCTACTTTTGCAGTACGAAATCGGCCTGCAAAAAGTGACTCTGTACTACCTCTTCATGATGGGGCTCTCGAACATCAGCCCTCCTGCGCTTCCATGTCATCGCTAGGCCAAAGCTACCAGAGGAAATATATCAACATACCATGGATGGCAAGCAACTCATATTCAAAGAGACACAAGACAGGACGCATCTCCAAGCCGTCATTAAAGGAGTCCACCATCTTTACATCGCTACAGGCCTACTCCTGTACCAAGTAGTCGCAGAATGAGGCTTGAACTTGATGAGTTGGCCTCAAGCACATGGGTTGCTCACTCTGACCAGCAAGTCTCTGGTCCCCGTGCGGGCGAGTTCAGTCGAGAGCGACAGATCATCACGGAACGCAATGAGGTCTTAGTCGACATCATGAGCGCGCATCATCTCTCAGTATGTGCCCTGGTCACCCTACATTATGCTCAACGCAACTCACAGTTGATTGATAATTTGGCCTCGGATGACGAAGATGTCTAGGACGACACAGATCCATTCTGGAAATCTTTAAATTAATCCCATTGCTCGTCAAGAATCTTTGACGTTGAGCTCGGGAAAGTGGAAGATTACTCTCGTGACTTCAACCAACTGCTCGTCAGCGTGAGACAAACGCCAGGTTTGAAAACCCAGTCAATCGTATGACGAAACTTTTCGAAAACAAAACTCATCTGATCCGCTTGTTCAACACTTTCAATCTATAAAAGCCTCCAGGATTGGAGTCGCCTCGCTATGACATTCGCTACCGTTGTCATGAAATCATAATTTATACTCGCATGTCATGCACAGCAATAAAAAGCCACAGTATACCCTCGGTCAATTGAGTAGCAGTGCAACGTATCCGCCAACGGCAGCAGCAACCGCATCCCTAACAGGTCGCCGCAAGAAGCACAAGCAGAAACGATAGCACCAGAGCCATCAACAGATTTGGCTGCAGAGAATCCATTCCGGACTCCTTCCTGTCTACCTCTTGCGCAAACTCGCCTATGACGTTTCCCCTCGGCCAGTACTCGCAGACGAGATACCAGCCACTCTTTCCACACAACCTCCGGCCACAACCGACAGTCGTAGTACTCTTCCAGACCAACTGCGTGAAATGGCCCGTGTCATGAGAGAAATCAGGCTTGCTATAATCGTACTTGTTTCCCTCATCGCCCCAGGCCTCAACGCTGGCTGTGGCATTGGGGTACCCCATGGCCAAGTTCTCGCCGTACGGACCGCCTGAGTGCGCAAATTGGCAGTCACTCTTGTCGAGGTAGTCGCCTGCAAAGTCGGTGAGTGTCTTGTTCCATTCTACATCGCTTGCATTGTGCTGCTTGCGGTAGAAGTTGGTGCTATTGAGGATGGCGGACGTGAACAGCTCGGTTGTGTTCCACTGCGGCACATCTGATGGGATCAGTGGCGCAACGGTGACTATGACTGTTTCCGACTTTGCGCTGTAAACCAGGGATAGTACGATGCACGATAGAGAGAGCATCGTCTTTTTTGTGGTTGGTGATGAAGTGTCTTGTACACCAGCGAGGCTGAGATGCGTCCTTTAGTCCTTATTCTGCAGAGTTCTTGGTTCTAACAGGGAGTTTGGTTTTCTGAAGGTACAGCCTGGGCCAGACAAGAGTAATAAGGAATAAGATGTTCTCCGGGAATGTGGGCATGAAGCCCAAGAGATTATAAGCTGCTGTTGATCATGGCCAGAAACTGAGCAGTGCCGCGGCGCCGGTAGAGGAACCTGCAGTATGTGGCGTCAAGTATCTAGGTACTCTGTACCCAGGTAGGTGCCTACCGAACCTACCCAAGGTATGTATCCCGATACCTCAGGCTAGGTACCTGTTGTCCGTAGGCCCTTAGCGCCACGCAAAAGTGACGTAGCTGGCCAAGATGGGCCTGGCCTCACAGAAACACATGCTCACCCCTGCAGCAAGGGTTTTCGGCCAGAAGAAACACCCCCCCCCCCCCAAATTCCACGACAGCACCAGCCGATCTAATGAAACGGCCGAGCATGTGTTTTGTCTGGTAGGCAAGAGCCTGTTCGACAGGGTGCCGTGATTGCATGTCACGACGAGAAGGAAAGGGCAGGTGTACGAGGTATACAGCACAGGAGCATGAAAGTTGACGGAGAGACGAGGACGGGAACGAGGGCGACTGATGGGACACGTCACGTCGGCGGGCCACGATCTTCGGCGCTAAGTGAAACGCTAACCTGGGCTTGCTGTATTGTGCAGGAAGTCAACAACTGGTCTGGTTTTGGCTTGGAGATACTCTGCGCTGGCAACTGGCAGCTCGGGTATGAGTGAGTGAGTAGAAGAAACAACGCTATTCCTGGGAAGCGCGATGCGTCCTTGCGGAACATGATGAGTGACAGATAATACAGGTGCGAAAGTGGTCGTGCGTCTGATCGTTGAAGCTGGGGGTTCATTTGATGCTATAACCGACATCATTACCCAGCCAGATGGCACGAAATCATTTGTATATCAGGTCGTTGAACTCGGACATCATACTCTTCCTTTTTACCCACGTGGTAATCACACCGCAACGGCCTGCAGCTCACCCTGGTATAATGCCAATAACCCCCACGGCTTCGCAGGCAGGGGTGCCGCTCCCATCGTGCCAACTTGGGCCGGCCGGTGATGCGGCAATGCTCAAAGGGACTAAAGTCCTAGGGTGCTGATACGGGCTTAACTCATATCAGCCCTCCGGCCAACGCCAAGAACAGTTGCGTCGTCTAAAACAAGTCGCCAAACCAACTTATCGCCCAATCTCGCAACACACGCGAAAGCCCGAACCACACCGCAGTTTCGCGGGGGACCATAATGCGACTCTGTTGGTGTCTGTCTTTCGTCGGTCGAAAACTGCTACTGCTCTCAGCTAGTTCTCGCCAACGCTTGCTCCTACCGGCGAACTTGCTCTGCAGCACATAACTCGTTCCGATCGGCGTATGCGATGCCTGCTGCGGGAGTATCTCGTGTTGCAACTAACTGGCTCGTTTCTGCTGGCGCCTTCCAGAAGTCCTCGGCACTGACATTGACACCATAGCACAGGCAAGTTTGACGAACGAGCAATATCGTTGCAAAGATGATGGCCAAGTCATCATCGCCTCGTCTGTTCAAGGGGTTGTGACACGCCAGCAACCGCGTTTTCCGTTCAAACATGATAAAGCCCCTCTTATTAATGCCCGGGATTCTAATTGCTGCTTGGGATGCACATGTATTTCATTCCAGAGACTAAGGAACATATTCTCGCTGAACCCAGGCCATCCACAACATCAAGTGCACTATTCCACAGATGCAACACTTTTCTAATAGGCGTACACTGGCCAGCTAGAATTGACGCAGTCAGGAATAGCCAGTCATCTCGAGCAGATATCTATTGCCCACCTTTAAAAATGGTATTCGAGCAAAGTGAGCTCAAGGCCCAGTAGTCACAATAGCATATTGAGAAGAATGCCCTTACTATCGGTTGTGGTTGGATGCAAAATTAAACATGTCGCCATCTTGTGCCAGGCAACCCGCATCGGTGAAGACGATCCCACACTACTAAGTCAGAAGCAGTTTGTCACGATGTGTTGAAAGTGGAAAGTTGCTACGAAGAAAGATATTGGATACGACGCAGATTATCGCCGTTGTCCTTGATCGACACACCTTGGTGAGTCATTCTTTTTCCTCCTCCTCTTGTTCTTCTTTTTGGAGTATCTCGCAGACGTTTGGGAGAGTGCTTGCAGTGTCGGTATCCTCTGCCGAGGGAGAGCAGCTGCTATCGTCTAATGGAGTGCTATCGCAACAACAAGATCCGAGACAACCTGAATAGGAAGGGAGACCTTGACTCCAAACATATGGAGTCCTTGGAAACGCAGGTCCGTCTCTTGTAACATTCGACAAGTGAATATCCAGTACGATACGCAGAATAATGCCAGAGAGGCCATTCACTCCTCCCAAGAGCTATTTGACATATTGCCGAAACGGGGAGAGATTCGGCGCTGTAGTGCTGACAAGAGGTTACTTTGTTGAGCAAAGACTTGCTCCAATTCTTTCTGGGCACTCTCGAAGAATAGAAAATTCAGGCATATGAGACGAGCAGAACAATGACGCCCCTGCAAATGGCTGGTGCGTCATATTCGATTCAGACCCAGCTGGCTGAACAGGAGAAACGAGGCGGCCATATCGTCAGCGCTAGAGCTTCTGTCGCCATATCAAACACAATCGCTATCCAGAAAGTTTTTTTCCATTCAGACTACCTTTGGACTTCGGACCAAGGGCGACAAGGAAGGTTTCACGACTTTGCTAAATAGTAGTCGACGAGCCAACGTCACATATGATTATTTCCGATGAAAAGTTTCGGGGCAGATGTAAAACTACTTGCTGCCCAATGGCACATCGTAAAAAGCTGGTTGTAATCACCGGATATGCTATAATTTGAAGCTACTCGGTAGGCCATATCAAGGACGGTACCCATGGAAGCTTGCACATGACTATGATCCCATTCATCCCCCACGCCATGAAAGATTGGGTTTTCAAGCCTAATCTCTAAGCCTAAGTACTTGCCAGAAAGAACAGGTTGAGGAGAAGAAGTGCCCGGTGTTCTACGATGCGGGGGGGGGGTCTGCGCCTCTCTTTGCCGAGAGTAACTCCGACGGCTCGATCAAGGATTTCAACGATGAGCCGGAAACAGGCTGAAGCAGACGCAAAACAGACCAAAGCAAGAGAGGCAGCAGAGGTTCTGCTATTCAGCATAGTACCACAGCCAAAGGCATTCTTGTTCCACAGCCCTTTCTTCGTCAGAGACAGCTGGTATCGACCAAAAGGTGGGAGAGCCTCTTGGCCCCGAAAGCCTCGTTGGCTAAGATGCCACTTGGCCAAAGCAGCAACATCCAGATTTTCTTCCCGCGTTCAGTGAGGAGCCTGCGGAACAGAATTCAAGAAGAAAAGCGAGCCGCGGACCCCACGAAAAACCTCAGAGGCGAAAAGCGCGAGCAAGCAGGACGGGTCAAGTCCAGGAATTGGCTTTACAGCGGCGATGCCGCCGACAGTTTTGCTGCAACATCCTTGAGATCCCCAGCTTGTTAGGGAAAGCATCAGACGGCGTGTTTCTCCCGCTGGAAGTGGTTGGCGACGACATTATCAGACTCGGCAGCCGGTCTTGGCCACTTCAGTCTTTGCAGCTATTGTCACCGGACCGTCGTACGATCCGAGCTCAGCTCGAGAATTGTTGGAGAACAAGGTGGTAGTGACTTTTGTATGTTTTGACGCTGTCGCTCCGTCAGTTTTCAGGTCTGGTGTATGCTCTTGGGTATTGGCGAAACCCGCAGTGCTATGTGAGGGATTATCTAACTCCGTAGATGTGCTGCTATGCAGTCCTGTCCCTTTTTTCCCCGCAGCCCAATAGGTGTTGGTATTACTGCTTTCATGAAGGCGAGGAAAGCGGCCGACTCTTGTCCAACCGCCTCTTTGGAAATGGCATTTTGTCACTGCATATTTCCGCCAGAGTACTTCGTCAGATAATCGGCATAGATCCCCAACCCATGCAGCACAACACTACTGTAACCGTGTCCTTGCATTTGGTTTTGGTTTTAACCCGGGTTTCTGTCACACCAAGCCTCGAAGATGCTGGGCGTCCACTGCATCGTTTCAGGAACAGCACTTACCTCCAGCTAGCACTTATCCTTCCCGCTCGCTCGTCACGACGACTACATAGCGTACTTGCTGTAACGGATACACGGGGGGGGATTCACGGAGAATTGATCCCATGCGGCGTGAACGGGTTGCTCTGGGGAAGCGCCTATGTGCTCGCGCCGCCCCCCGAAGTTACTGACAAGTGAGGAGCCGCACGGAAGGCCGGTATGAGCTGCTGATGGGTTTCAAGTTGGCCTCATGCCACTTCTGCAAAGACAGCCTTTGACGGACGGCAGGTGCTGCGAAAGGGAGGACGGCGCGGTGCTCAACGGCCGGACAGCAAGGTCATGATACCATGCGAGGAAGCTGGGCTTCAAGTGGATCTGCTCAGCCAAACAGCAATTGAGCGCACTGCTCCGTAGTTTGTCGAGCTTTTTAGATTTTGCTCTTGTTTCCATACCTACAGCCAACTGTCTGAACCTTGTCTTAAATCCCTTCTGATGACCTGATATTGGGGGGGGAAGGTTGTCGAGGTGGATGGCCTCCCCCCACACTTATCAGGAGCAATTGATGGTGGTGCCGAGCTTGGCGCCTCTGGAATACGCAGATCAGATGGCCGGGGAACTTTGTCGGTCATGTGTGCTCCATGCGCCGTAATTAATTCATGTACTTCGTATGTGTCCTCAGCCTCGATGTCGACCTCATCTGCACTAAAAAGAGGAAACCTGGGGAAGGCATGGTTTGCAGGCCCTTACTCCGTACAAGGGGCGACAGAGACAGAACACACAACTGACCAACATAGAAAAAAGCCAGGACCAAGTCGCGAAGGCTGTCACCAGGGTGGTCAGGGGTCTGGGTCACCAAATGTCGCGACTCGCCAACAAGTTTGGCCTAGGGCCGTACTGTGCTCCGTAGTCTGCTCCGTAATACGACCCTGCCATAGCGCAAGTAATAAGTACTTTACTTGCACGGGGAAATTGGTGTCTGGTGCAATAGTCGACGGCTCGCAACTTGCTATTCTCTGTTTGTTTCTTGAACCCATGGAGTCTGCCCAGGGTGCTTAGAAACACTGCATCATCTCCGAGATGCTGTCTACGGCGTAAGCTGGGATCAGACTAAAACAATCTTGTTTTATCGGTTTGTTTCGGATGGACTTCGTGCTTTACCGTGTCACAAGGCTAGACAGATGATTGATGCCTCCTCAACTGCGAACAAGCCATGTGCAATACCCTGACCTCAGTCTACTGCACCCGCGAAACCTGCCTGGTCTCGAGGCCAAGGTCAATCTGCCGCTTTGACCAGTTTGTTGAATCGTGCTGTTTATTCCATGTCCAGATACAAGTTTGACGAAAGTCCGTGTCTACGGCCTTTGCAGGCGAGACTGCCGAGACTTGGTCAATGTTCCTTTTACTGGTCCGCAGTATCTCGGCAGAGTTATCATTACCATGCCTCTTGACCAGCCAAACGCCGCGCCCGCTTCCTCCCTGCTGTGCGCCTTTAATCTCCGGAGTGGTCCAATTTGGCCTGCATCACGGCCGTCGATATGCAGTCCGGGCGTGCATTTGACGAATCGCGGCCACCTGCTATCATGGCCACGTCCCTCAGATGCATGCGGACGGACGGAGTAGGCTGCGGCATATATCGAACGGGACTTGGACGTTGATCATCAGCCATGTCTCCTTGCCCGCTGACAAGGAGGCTGCGTGGCCGATGTTGCAGAATTAATCTGTTCGCTTCATTCGTCAAAGATGGAGATTTTTTCCCAGCATGTATGTACTCCGTATGTTTGTGACTCCCATTCTCTTTGTGCTAGGCTAGAGGCTTTGCCAAAGTGGAAGTGTTTCGCCAAGCTGGACTCAAAGTCATAGCGTAAGGAAATGAGCCGAATGGATGAAGCAGCAGCTTGGTCAACCAACCAACCAAATAAATGCCAGACATATTATATTGGTGATCTTGCACGGCTCTCTCACCCTGCTAATGAAGGGTGCGTGGACGAATATTCATCTTCCCCATGCATTCTTTCATATCAGTATCAGCGCTCTAAACAGAGTTTAGTAAGCTTACCGATGCATTTTGACACGGCCCGTGATCCAGGCAAGTCAGGGTCTAGACAGCGAGCGGATTGTGCCATCTCATGCAACCGACTCAACGTCAGTTGGTGGCGTGCAGGTCAATCTTACCTGCATGTTACCGAAGGCTACCCAAGTACTCTGTGCTCCCTGCAACACCACGAGCCGCCAGATGAGACGGAAGGAAGATCGTGATTGGAAGTGCAATGAGTCCCGGCAGAGCTGAGGCATCCATCTCCTGCAACCACTGGGTATCGAAATGGAAATCAGCTGAAAGACGCTTTGTGCTCGCCTTCTCCCGTGACGGACGGACACTCTTGGATGTAACCACAGGACCACAGGACCACAGGACCACAGGACCACAGGACAGGCTTCGGCGCCATATCAGGACTCCACCGGATTTGTAGCGGTGAAGGAGGTCGCATCAAGTTGTGCCCACTATTCGCTCGTAGTTGCCTCTTCCTCTGCTTGCCGCCATGGCCAATGCCCAAGTTGCTTTTTCTCGAGATTCTTCAACGCCCACAATGCATGTCGGTGGATCAAGTCCCTGGCTTCCCTTGGCCATGTTGGCCAATCAGAGGCGCTGACTGCGGCAAGAGCTCCGAATCTTTTGCCGACGACGACCCCTGCTTGCTTTGCCCTGCACGCCCCAGACAGTGTATGAAAGTGTACGGAGTAGGTTATTGTGTCGAACGCGACCGCCTTATTAAAGCTCCGCCAGACGCTCCTTCCCGAAATGTGGCAGCGCCTCCCGTGCGTGACTGGAACTGGACTGAGGCGTAGAATTTTGATATCCTTTTGCTTTGGACGTGCATTTTCCCTTGTACGCGCATATACTCCGTACGCCGGATGGTTTAAGCTGTCAAACAATGATTCCATGACACACAAACTAGCGTCACGTCGGATTGCTTTGCCGCCGCTATGCACTATGCAGGCGTTCGATACTGATGAAGGCAACTGCGTTAGGTGGGACTTGCATCGAGCTGCATTGGCGGTGTGTCAAGTGAAGAAGCTCATAAATGGCGAGATGCAAACCTTGCCAGCTATGAAACGGTCCTAGGAACACGCCTCAATTGGTGATTTTTTGAGGGGTGTCGAAAAGAGGGAAAGAGATGAAGTGGTCTCCTCGTTTGACCGTGACGTGTGCTCCCGATATTCGACGACGAGATATTTGGCATTTTGCTCGAGGAGAGCAGAGCAGATTGAGCCATCTTCATAGCGCCGGCACATGGTTCTGGATTGAAACAGCACCATGGCTTGCAATGTACCAGACCTCGTGCCTCAAAACGAAAACGAAACTGCCGCATCAGCGCTAACATGGCAAAGAATCAAGAATCGGCATAATTCATGCAGATGATACCTACATACTCCGTACATGTCACCAGCCAGGGATGCATCGGACTGGGCTGTCGAGCAACAGCTCGGCATGTTTTTTTCAATCCTCAATCCTCAATCCTCGTTCCTCGTTCCTTACTCACTCACTATTGCCCAAACTTGGCCATTCGCAAAGCCCCGTGGCGGGAAAACCAGCCACCCTGGCATACCCTGGCATACCCTGGCATGTGCTCTCTCATTCTCTCAATTCGGCAACACTGAACAAGGTGTCACGAGACAGACGAACAAGCTGATCGCTCCAGGTTAGCGAACCTTGAACCTTGGCCCAGTGGTGTGACAGAGCTACCTAGAAGTTGCCAGGCTGATTCTTCATTCTCATCCCCGGCGCGCACTGTGACCAGTTGTTCGGTTGCTAATGCCGATGGAGTGTGGACTCGGCTTTGTTCAGGTTCCTGCCGTGTACAGTTAGTTGTACGGAGTATGCGGTTCGACAATCGATCGACTTGTTGCTGGACACCCTTGACAGAGCCACTCAGGGCAACATGCCATTTACACCAGATGGTACTCCTGCACTACCACGCACGCACGCACAGCGACAGCCGAGGCAAAAGTGTGCCTCAAGATTCATCTGATTCCTCGAGACGGGCTATTTATAGACTCCGGTCCTATTATAGGGGGCGTTTGGGCCTTCCGGTCACGACATCCTCCTTCCTTCAATTGCCAAGTGCATCGTTCAAGTCAACCCGAGACTTTGCTGGATGATGGATACCTGGCCCTTCGCAATCCCGTACCCCTGTATCCCTGGCTTAGGAGTGAATACGTTGTCGTCGGAGCTAGGAAAAGTAGAGGAAGCTGAATGGGAAAAGGTTTTTGTTAGTTTCCTTTCCTTTTCCCTTTCGATCATAATTCATGACGGCGAGCCGCTAAATAAGAGATAGCGGCTACGACAAGAGTTACACAGCACTTCTTTGAGCAAGCACCATACCTACCCAGGTAGGTACCTAGGTAGGTGTATACCCACCCAGTGACTAGTGCTCGAGCATTATCACGCTAATAAAGCTCAATGCAGTGTTGTAAGCCTGTCGATATAAATGAGTGGAGCAAGTTGCCGATGTTTCGTCTTAGCGCTCACGCCAAGTAAAGTCTTGGCAAGGGTCTCTCGATCAAGTCTCAATGTTCCAAAAAAAAAAAAAAAAAAAAAAAACCCGCACACGCCATTCATAACCGCACTGTGTTGGGTGGCCTCCAGATCTGACCTCGGCCAGGAGGAGAAGAGGCGAGTAGGCAGCGACAAGGGAAGGATAGAATCAGAGTTAACTCTATTCTGAAACATTAGGGAAGTGAGCGTGAATGGGGGCGGTCGGACAAGTTGCTGACAGACAACCAACACTATGGGCAGCACTACGGGCAACACCGTCTTGGTCACCATGGCGTGATAGCGAACAAACTGAACGAGAAACACGGCTAACAGTGTCGCGGGTGCAGTTATGCAGTTTGTGCAACGCATTCTCCGACCTGGTGCGCCGCAACATGAGGTCAGGGCCATTCCGGATTGCGTCCCGGCTTGAGTCCCGGCTTGAGCCCCGGAGCCAGAGGAAGGTGTATTTGAATATTATGTACTTCTTTCTGGATGGCCAATTTAGCCGTCGGCCGAGCTGCAGCTCATGCCGTGAACGACGCATGATGCATTTGTCATTGTTCATCAAGGACCAGGTGACTGATTGCCAAGCCGCAAGCCTGGCCCTTCCGCTCTGTTCTCCAGTCGTGATGCCTGCTCACCCACACAGGAACGGACAGTTACGAATTTGCGACGTCTTCCGTGTGTTCCGAAACGAGTTAAGTGACCCTTCCATCATGTTGGACAGAAACAGGTGATTGAAGAGCGGGAGAGCTCGAAAGCGATGAGGGATGGGGGAAAGTGGGACAGTACTCGGTACGCATCAGACGCCATTGCCGTAGCCCAGGATGCATGTCTGGTATGTACATATGTACATGACTGGAGTCGGGCTACAATTCGCACTTTGCTTAGGATACCGCTTCTAAGCGATGCCTTCAGGCGCAGCCGCTGACGAGGCGGAATGCGGAATGAAATGCGAATGCAATGCGCCGCGCGCCGTCCAACCAACTCCTAAGCGTCGTGGACTCGTGGCGGTACCGAGTACAGTAGACAGCTTTGCCGCTTTGTCGGTCAGCGGATTGAGTGGTTGTTCATTTTTGGTGTTTTATCCAGAGATCAGACAAGTCGGCGCTGGGTGGCGTGCGCAGTTCATGAGCTGCGTATGGCCGGTTGCGCACTTGTTGTCGTGGTTTCTTCTGGCGACGACGAGATAAATCAAGCCTGGCGTGGCGGTTGATCGGCCGGCAGGGCAGGGCAGGGCAGGGCAGGGCAGGGCAGGGCAGGGCAGGGCAGGGCAGTGGGAGAAGGCGGGATTGGTGTCTGGTCACTGTTCACTGTGCAGTTTCCCTCCCCTGCACCTTGGCGACTCGTATTAGTGCTCTAGGCTCTTAGGCTCGGCCTTTTCTTCCCGTCTTGCTTCTCACTTCTCGATGTCATGTGCATTCTCTTCTTTCTTCTCATTTCCCTCGCCTGAAGGACAGTCACTGAGGCAGTTTCATCTTCTCGCGCTCACAAAGATGTCCGCCGCAGTCCGTGCAGGAGGGGATAAATAATGAGAAATGAGAGAATCGAGTCGTTGGAGGCACATTACGGGCCCTTGCGCAGCGCATACACCCACTGTAAGCTCCGCGCCCAGAACGTGATGATTAGGCCTGGCGGCACCTGGGGAGGGATCAGTGATGACGGGCCCCGGGAGCTACATAGGGCCATGCGGACATGGGCATGTCAGCCTCCTCAATTCCATGGCCTTGCTGAATTGAAATGCCCTCTTGGACAAGCACGCACAGAAACGATGGCTCCTGGCTCCTGGCTCCTGGCTTCTACTCCGTACTCCGCGCGAGGCTGACGGAACGGGACTGATACAGGATAGACAGTCATGCAATGTACTAACTAGGTACCTACCGAGGGGTAGTAGTCCATGTAGTCCATGTAGTCCATGTAGTCCATGTATCCTGCAAGAACCGAGTCCCTTCTGTCTTTCTCGTCTCCCAGCCGCCTCGGTGGCCGGCCGGTCGTCCGTCCGTCCGTCATGCGCCACTGGAGCTCTGGAGCTCTGGAGCCCCGGACGAGCCCTGGAGCAGCCCTGGAGCAGCCCTGGAGCCTTGGCCTGCGTCGGGTCGCGGGAGGGCTGGACCGCGCACTGTGTGCCTGGCACTGTAGGCTGTCGCCTGTGTCTTGCTGTGTCTTGCTGTGTCTTGCTGTGTCTTCCTGCTGATCTCGTCCTATCTCGTCCTATCTCGTCTCACATTGCCAAACCTACTTCCCTTCCTTCCTCTTACTCCCCCCGTCTCTGCCTCGGCCTCACTATCCCAATCGAGACAAGCAATTGTGTCTGCAGTGGCAGGACCGACGCGATTCTGACAGACAACGACTCGGCTTGTAATGCCATGCTTCAATCTGCCGTCGCTTTTGGCGCATTAGATTGACATGCTTCAGCCGGCTTGCCAGCACGCCTATGATCTCCCGACCCTCTCGACCTGAGCCCCTCCATCTGACCCAACAACTCCCGCCCTCTCCCATTCTCGCTCTCGCTCTCTCTCCCCTTCGTCTGCCGCCGACACAGCTGCCCGCCATCCCACCATCCCACCATCCCGCCATCCTCCCGCCGATCCCGGGTGTTTTGTGCGTGTGCGTCAACGTCGACGCCTGTAAACGTCTCTGTGTCGGTTCGTTATTTTTCGCATCCTCTCTTTCTTTCTTCGCTAGAACACGAAAGCTCACCTACAGGCGGCCCTCCTCGACGGTAGTAACCCCGACGATTTGATCCTCCTCTCGTCTCTCGCTTTCCCACCGCCGAGTCGACGACGATCGCTCCCCGTCGCTGCTTGCGCCCCTCCGCGCCCCTCCGCCGATAAGAGAGACACTTTGCCATGGTTCTGGACGACTCTGGCTCAAGGCTTTCCTCTCGCGCAACGACAATGTCCAACACCTCGACAGCTAGTGCTGCTGTGAATACGAGCAATGCTCCTGCTGCTGCTGCTGCTGACGACTCTGGTGAGCTCCGAGTCCCACTTTCGGCACCACTCATCAATCATATCCTCCTCCTCCTGCATGCACTGCCCCTCCTGTTCTTGCCCTTCGCTATGGTTCGGCCGGCACACCACAAAGAAAAAAAAAAAGATCAAATATTGAAAAAAGATGTCTCATGATGTATTGGTTCCGTGCACAACCGTTTCCCTTTCAAATCCCATTGTGCCCTTTCCCGCGTACCCGTCCTCTCGTCCTCCGTCTTTCGAGTAGATCATACATCTCGTCCCGGGCGCTAACCAAGATCCATCTGTTTCAATAGCTTCTACAATCACCGTAAGCACCAAGGTGCCAGCGGCCAACTTTCCTCCACCAAAGACGGACAAACCTCGTCCTCATGTTTGCTCGACTTGCCAGCGCTCTTTCGCACGCCTCGAGCACCTGAAACGCCATGAGCGTTCTCACACAAAGGAGAAACCATTCGAATGTCCCGAATGCGCACGATGCTTCGCTCGTCGTGACCTGCTGCTACGCCACCAGCAGAAACTGCACCAGAGTTCCACGCCATCCTCTCGCCCTCGCAATCGACGTGAATCCGCCAGTGGCGCCCCACCAGCTCCGAACAGGCGCAAGAACAGCCTTGCTGGTGTCAATCCCGCTGGCTCTACTTCCAGGACCGCCCCAATGAGACCCAGAGCCAACACAATCAGTCACGTAGATGGTGCTGCGATGCAGATGCTCGCCGCTTCTGCTACTGTTTCGTCGGCCGCGCGCGGTGCCATGGCTCACAGCCGTCATCCGAGCTTGATTGGCCTCCCTGTCCATAATCTGGATCATGTTTTCGGCGGCATGTCAGCCGTGCTCGGCCAGAGAGGCTTGCAGCACGGACTGCCCAAACTCGAGACGTCTCAGTTGGGCAATAACGACTTTGACACCAGTGGCCTGCGCACAGCACCGCCAATGGCAGTCTTCAACCCCGAGTTCGACTTTGAAGGTCTCTTCTTCGGTCCGGGTTCCACGATCAATCCCAATGCCCTTCACTACAATGACTCTCCGCAGTCCATGGCACTCGAACAAAACTCTCCTTTCGCGCAAAACCTGAACGATGTCGCCTCGACACAGCCCTTTGACGACAGCCTGGATTGGGTGACGGGTTTTGAACACCAAATGACGTTTAATACCAACGAAAACGTCATTGACGGGTCGAGCCCGTCGGCTATTAGCACGGCGAGCCAGAGTGGGATTAGCGATGTCATGGTGGATGGATCAAATCACCCGGCTCCAGCAGGGACGAGTACCATGTGGCAACCTTCGGTCATGGGCCCTCCGCATATGCCGAACCCGTTTGCGATGGATTTGAATGGCTCCGTCTTTCCAGATCTCCTTAGTGGTGCTCCTTTATCACCTCAGCCAGCTACTCAAAAGATCAATGACCCGTACTTTTCCTCCGCGTCTGCAACTTCGCTGAGCTCGTTGAGCACGTCCGTCGTATCTGGGATGAATTCTCAAAGCTTTAAGAGCCCCAACCTCGGCCTCCACGCCGCTCCGGACGCTCCGTCATCATTCATGAACGCGGGAACTTATCACACCACCTCTCCCGTGACAACCATAACAGATGCCACTCGGACTGCAATTGTGACCATTCTCTCCCACTGTCTGCCCTTTGGTAGCCGTAAATACTCCTCAACATCATTAGGCTCTCCTCAGTCGCCGCCCCACGTCCAATCGTCGAGCGGCAGCTCATCCTCCGCAAATCCGGCCGCTCCCGCCATCACTGTGCCCAGTACGCAGGATCTCCAAAGATATGTCAAGGCCTACCTGACATGTTTTCATCCTCATCTTCCCTTCCTGCATCTTCCCACGCTTTGCTTTGATGTGTCCCCAGATTCCATAGGTCATTCTAATGGTGCAGGTGGCAACGGGTGCCTGCTCCTTTCCATGGCCGCCTTTGGCGCTGCCTACGAGCTGGAGCCTGCGCAATCGAAAGAGCTGATCGAAATGGCCAAGAAGATTGTCTTTTTCTATCTTGAAGAGCGAAGGAAGTCCGACGTCCGCAGAGCTGACACACGACGAAGCACACTGACGACTAACTCAAAATCGCAGCCGCAGCCGCAGCCGCAGCCGCAGCCGCAGCCGCAGCAAGATCAAGCTCCATCCAGCACGCCGTTGTGGCTCGTCCAGGCCATGCTTCTCAACGTCATTTACGGTCATACCTGCTCCGATAAAGTAGCGAGTGACATCGCGTCCACCCATTTCACCGCACTCGTTAACTTGGCACAATCAGCAGGTATGGCGAATCAAGGGAAGAAGGAACCTAAACTTTCCACCACCACCACCACCAACACCAGCAACTACGCACAAAATGATGTTCACATGTCTGGCGGTCTTGGTTGGGAACCGCAACAGCAGCAACAGAAAGAGTGGCTTGATTGGAAAACGGCTGAAGAGCACAAGCGAACCATCTACGTCATCTTCATCCTGTCCAGCTTAGCTGTTGCAAGCTTCAACCACAGCCCTGCGCTGACCAATTCCGAGATATCATTCGACTTGCCCTGTGACGAGGAATTCTTTGCGGCTGATTCCAGTGCTGCTTTCGCTGCCAAGGGAGGTGTCGAGGGTGCCTATCACAATCGTTTGACCTTTTATGATTCTTTGGGCGAGCTTCTGTGCGCGAACGAGAGGCAGCAGCGGCAGAGCCTGACCAATCATGGTCAACGGCACCAATTTGCGTCACCTGCGGCTGCTGCAACTACTTCTGCCATGCCCCTGACAGACCTCAAGCCCAGCACGTTTGGATGCTTGGTTCTGATATATGCTTTGCACAACTACATTTGGGAAACGCGCCAGCGACACCGGAATAGAGCATGGACGAACGTGGAATGTGAAAAAATGCGTAGCCACATTGAGCCGGCGCTGAAAGCGTGGCAGGTTGCATGGTCTAGCAATCCACAGCACAGCATCGAACGACCGAACCCCTTTGGCCTGGGACCAATGTCTGCAGACGCCATCCCATTGTTGGATTTGGCATATGTCAGACTGTTTGTCGACTTTGGACCAGCAAAGGAGAAGCTGTGGCAGCGGGACTGGGACGGTATGGTCGACGAACTGTCTCGAAACTCCGAGGCGCCGGACAAAACGACGCAATCGCCGCGGGCAAGCTCTGGGACCGACACGGATAACAATGGGTTCATGGACTCTCCTGACGCCTCACGGAACTTTTTGGACGACGACGACGACGACGACGACGACATGTCGGCCGATCAGCCCTTTGGTCGTTCTACCTCAGATGCCAACAGCATGGGACGCAGCATTCCCCGACGCGAGCGATACTTGCGAAGCGCTTCATACTACGCTGTCGACTCTCTGTCCATGTCTGACAAGCTGGGGGTCTCCTTCGCCGACCGGACCAGCCATGAACTTCCGATGCAGACGGCTGTTTGCACGGCCGAATGCGCTCAGGTGTTGGCCTGCTGGCTCACGGCGTTGCAGGACCGTGTGGGACCGTATATTGGCGTGATTGGGCAAGACACGATCGATTTCAGCCAGGTGCCAGCCATCATTCTCCTGGAAGAAGAGGACGTCAAGCTTTTGGGCAAGATCAAGGATATTCTGTCTGCGTCAGAAGCCAAGCTTGATATGCGTGTGCGGGCCGAGTCTGTCGGCAACAAGAGCAGCAGCAGCGACAACAACAGCAAGAAGAACGGGTCAGAGTCTGTCTTGGCGCCAGATGGCTTCAACGGATACGCGGTCAAGATCCTCCGTCTCGCGGCATGGATGATAAGTAAGTCTGCGGTGTGGCCCGTGGCCCACATTGCGACACATGCTTTAGAGACGTATGCCAACCACGTGCGTCTCAGAGCCGAGAAATCTGTGTTAGGCTCTATCCCAATGATGATGTGAAGTGATGGCACGAAGAGAAACCCAAAAAAAAAAGCCATTCTTTTTGTGTGATGGGTGCTGTGGAAAAGCGTTTGCTGCGTCCTTTTTTTTTTTTTTTTTTTTCAGAATCGTCTTGCTCGGAGATACCCCCCCTTGGAATAATACGTCTTCCACATGACCGTGACTAGCTTCTTGTACAGAATAATAACAGTTTTCTCCTTTTTTTTTTTTTTTCCCTTTCCTGCCGGGGAATACATATGGCGTTGATGGAAGGTGCGGTTACGGTGCAAGGAAAAGGACACTGCCCAGTTGGAAGAGGCCCATCTAGCACCGGCAACTCTTTCGCTACGTAGTGCTGGGATCAAGGACAAAGCGATGGTGGACCGGCCATGGATTCTTGACCAGGTCCGAGGGCCATTCCGGCCGCGAATACCACCAGGGCTGTAACTAGTACGAAATCCCGCCGACGCTTTTGCATAGCGGGCGGGCGGGCGGGCGGCAGGTGAGCCAAAATCCTCGACATGTCTATATCGTATGGAGGCTATGCATCGTCTTGGGTCCCACGTGGCCAACCTCCAACCTCGTCTCGTCTTGAAACAGCTGAGCTCGCCCCGTGACGCTCGCCCGTGCACATACCGGTCAAACACGGCCCAGGACATTCACCTACCACGCATCCCTCTCGCAATCGGTCGTCCCAGGCACGTTCGGGCTTACTCGGGAGCTGCTTTGAGGGGTTCCGTGTACGGCGGGCCGAGCTGACGGACGGAGTTGGGCATGGGCATGGGCATAAGCTGGAGTGAGTGGCAAGGGAAACTAAACTGCCCAGGCTGGGTTGGACGGAGAAGCAGGCCCAATCGACTGTTCCTGAACGCCAAGATTTTCACAACTTTCACTTTGTCAATTTTGTTCATCAATGTATTTTACAGATGGGTTCGACTGGGTTCGACGCCATCTACATCAACCATCCCCAAGAGTACGTCCCTTCCTTGCCCATTGGGTATATATGTCCACATTATCAACGTCCATTTCATCCACAACAATGCGTGATTCAGCTTTCTGTTTCTGAAATAAAAAAAAAAAAAAGAGAAAGATAACAAGAAAGAAAGAAAGAATAGAAACGCTTCCTTTAAATGCTTCCTTCACATGCATCAACTCGCTATGGAAATCATGCGTCCCGAACCAGGCCGCTCTCTTTCAAATTGTCAAACTTTGTCATCCTCAAAATCCTTCTATTGTACACCCGTCGATCGCTGCTCTGGACCATGTGGCAGGCTGGCCAAATCAAGAGTAACTGGACGGCGGGCCATCTCGAAACTTCTGCTTGGCATTCTATTTCCTGGACTTCTAGGATTTCGAACGTTGACTCGCCCAGATCGATCAAGTATCCTAGCTAGCGATTCATCAGAATCGGAACCTGAATCGTTATCGTCTTCGTTCACGTAGCCGTAGTCCGCTAGACGTGCAAAATAATCGGCAAGCCCGTCCACGCTCGGCGTGCCAACCACAACGTCGTACTGCGGAGGTGGCGTCATCAAAGGTGCGGCGGTGACATCAGGGTCTTCATCAACGAGAACTGGAGCGGGCGGAGGAGCCGTATCATCATCAAATGCTGGAGGCTGGAAACTTGGTACCCGCAGCAGGTGGATGGGACGTGGCTCCATCTGACCCTGACCTCCAAAGTCAACCAACGACCGAGACAACGGGCCTCCAGCATCACTAGTCGGGTTCGCTGACGAATGGGCGAGGTGAGCAGCCGGTGGTGGGAGCGGGATAGCGTCGTTACTCATGTCAGTGCCGGGCAGGGTGCCAGTGGACGAATTTGGTGAACCATCAGAGGCAAACGTGGCTGAATCAGGGCAACCACATGCGAATTGGAATCGTGCTGGCTGGCTCGTCGAACCCGAGTAGGCTGGCAGATTTGTGTTGGCCTGCGTTGCGCGGCAATTCAGCACAGTGAAGGGCGAATCAATGCTGATCTCAAAATGCCGGCGTTTAGTCCCTGTTGGATCATCAGGATCGATGCGACTGATCCTCAGGACAATCTGCCAACTGAATTAGCACGACCGTGGAATGAAAGAACAAAAAGAAGAAGAAGAAGAGAAGAAAAAGGAAAAGGGAAATTTTTTTTTTTTTTTTTACTAGTATCAACAATGAAGCAGTTCCAAGTTTAGACATACCTTGATCCAGTGATAGACGTTGACATTTTTCCAGCTGCAGTCCGGATGAAGTCGGAGATATCTGTTCTTTGCCATCGATTGACACGTAGGAAGTTGCACATTGGCCTCAATCTCCGTCGAACCCCACATATGTTCCAAGCCCAAGTCGAGATCACCGAGTAGGTTATGCGCCGGCTCTGGCAAGGGCTCGGCAGACCGACCTTGCTGTGCAGCCTCTCTACTCCGCCTCAGATTCGCCATTTCTCGGGCTTGACGGCGTGCTTCGGGGCTAAGCTCACCACCACGGACAGTGTTTACTTCGGATGTCGCCCAGTTGGAGTCGAGCGGTTTACCCGCTGCCTTTTCGAGTAGGAGTATCTTCCGTGCTTGGTCTTTTCTAGTGACCCGTCTGTCACTTGTCCAGTACTCTATTGATTCCGTAACATAGACCTTCAATTTGTGCAATTGCACTTTGGCCAAAGGAGTCAACTTGAAAGCGATTGGGATCTTGGATCCGATCGGGAAACTCTTGCCGGATATCACAATGTCATAATGAAGCTGATCCTCCCATTGCCTCGAGATGGAGATGGGTTCAGTCATCTCCAGTGACATTTGGTCGGGCAATCGCACAATCGAGACTTCCTTGGTACCGTGCAGGTTTGGCTTGAATGCGCCGGCACGGTCAATGCCAGCGTGAAGCTCCCACTTGACCGAGCCGTACTGCAACTTGATCGTTTCTAGTTGATGGTGATCGATGGGAAGCTCAAAGGTATAGTCGTAAGTACCAGGGTAGAAGACCTTGTAGCCTTTCGCTTGGGTTGTGGATGCAACGCCATTTTCGCCCTTGCCGAAGCTCCGTGACTGCGTACTCCGGAGGGATAAGCGCTTGAGCTCCTTGGCTGTCAAACCGTTCCTCGACGATGCCGGGACTAACAAACTTGTCGGGCGTTGGTGCTGGTGCTGGTGCGGGTGCGGGTGCGGGTGCGACAGGACAGTGAGGTTAGTGCTGCTCGAGTTTGCCGATGCTGATTTCAGTTTGTAAGTGCACTGGTTGCCGTATTCACATTCCCAACCGTCGTGCATGACGTTGAAAAACGTGAGGACTTGGGTCCTTAAACTTTCCTCCTGAGAAACCTCCTGCTTCAGAGGCGGAACACCTTCGGGCCACTCGGTACGAGCGCGACCCATGAGTTTCAATTGAACAGCCTTGATCTTGACATTTTTTGTGATGTTCAGCTGCAGTTTGCCGCGGAGGAGGGCAGTGCCGCTGTGGCCATCTCGAGGCACATGGCCGTCATGGTCAAATCCATGCAGGAAAATGTTGCGCTCTGCAAGTATTATGGAGCACGAGACGCCGCTGCCACTTGCGACGGGTTTTGGGACCTCAGTCACAAGCGAGCTCACGACAGATTTGGCCGAGCGAACAGACATGAGGCTGTTCCTTTGACCCGAGAGGTTGTATGTCGTAGATGAGGGAATGGTGACGCTATTAGCGACAGCCATGTCTGCTGCCGACCGATACAAGCGACAATGGGAGGAGTGATGTAGGCGAGACGACGAATGACCAGGATACGTTGAGTGGGGCGCTAGTTGATGAGTATGGGCAGCCGACTCTTCTTCAACAAGGTCGCCATAGGCCGGGGGCAACAATACCCCTGTGGCAGGCGCACTAGTCGTTGTCCTAGGAGGGATTGGCGACGAAGGATGCAGGCCCTCCTCGATCTTGGACAATGAACGTCCAGACAAGGTCGAAATGAGCTTGCCCAGCACCGGTGGGATCAGATGAGACGAAGACGATGCAGGAGCCAAGGCCGAGGGCGACGAGCTGCTTCCTTGACGGCTGCGGCGTTTGCTATTGAGGCGGCTGCTATTGTTGTTGCCGTTGCCGTTGCTGGTGTTGGCGCCGCTTTGCCCACGGCTGAGCTCGACAGTGGCCAAAGATGGAGTCTCCTCCGAGGATCCAAAATCTGTTGCTGACGGTCCTCTGCGGAATCCTCTGCCGCGTGGCCTCTGCGATCTGGCCCTAGATTTGGCGTCGGGTCGAAGTTCGCGAGGAATGTATCCTGGCGGAAACGTGACGATGTGAATTGCTTGTGGCCGATTTCTTCTTGGCCCGATGAGCGGTGAAGGGAGTTGTTCGGGTGACGAAGCTCGTTGGTCGACATAGGATTCTGGGCGATAGTAGATGCCGCTGTTGCTGATGGCAAGCCAACGGCCGGGCCGACGGCGATGCTGCTGCCGTGAGACTGGCATCATGTATCAGTGAATAAACCCCTTGCTTCTTCAGCGTAACCCAGGCCCAGAAATGAATCTTTCTTTCTTTTCTCTATAAGTTGCGGAATAGCACTGGCTAGGGAAACTCATCGCTGAGCTTCAATCGCAGTGTATGTGAGCCCGCGATCAGCGACAGCGGCAGCGATAGCCGTGGATAAGACAACGAGCCTCGGGGAAGGGCATGAAAGGCGAGATAGTAGAAAGAAGGATTTTTCCTTGTCCTCTTAGAGTGGTGTATTTTTTTTTATTGGTTTTTTTTTTCTCTTTCCCTTTCTTGACCTCGTCGCCGGTTAGGTTGAACGACACTGGCCGCCTGTTCTTGACCGGATAAGGCAAGGGTGCGCCAGTGTTATGTCAATGCAGTCTACGCCAGTGCATGAAGCCAAGTGGGAATGCATTTATTAGGCGGAGGACAGTCAAGAGGCAACCAAGCCTGCATTTGAGACTCCCTTTGATGGCCAAAGCTGAGTGGCATCTCCAGAGGCAGCGCGGCAAGGGAAATGTTAATTGCAGCCAGACCTAACCAGTCAACCAGTTCTGGCGCCCCGATAGTGATGAAGCCTGGCGCCGCAGGGTGGTGCAAGGTTGGTGAGAGGTGCATCCGAAAGGCAGAAGTGAGACAAGTCGGAAGCGAGAGGCTCGCGCAGGTGAACATGGAAGCCGGGGTGGATGCTCAGAGTATGTATGTACTCTAGAGAGAGTCAGAGCGCGTAGATGCGTAGATGCAACCAGCTGCCGACCAGTTACGGGGCAGCTGCAGCCTTGAAGGCAACTCCACACTCTAGATCCAACCTCCCGTGGGCCGGGTGCCAAAACGCCAATGTGGAAAGTGAAAATTACGGGACAATGGATGATGAATCTTCTCCCAGATCCAGCAAAGAACGTAGGCGACAGAGTTCAGCACAGGGACGGAGAATTCGAGGCGTCTTCAACGCTGTCAGATGGTATGGTGCGAGGACTTTTTGTTGAAAGAGCAAACAAAAGGGGTTTTGGATTCACAACGCCAGACAGAGTCTTGCCGTGGAAGTTGCGGACGGGGTGAGCACAACAGTCAAACTGCGACGAGCGCAAGGGGTGTGACGCGAAGAGATGAGAGGGGGGGCAAAGAAGGGCAAAAAGCAAAAGTATAATTGCGAAAAAAAAAAAAAAATTTTTTTTTATGCAATTGAACGGTGCTGCAGGCGCAAGGGACGCGAGCTGAACTCATGATAGATCAATTGGCGTAGTGTCAGGGCTGCGAACGGGGCCCAACAGGGCTGCAGCGCCAGAGAACGCCCTGGAGCGATGAAACAAGGGCGTTGAAAGTAGGGACCAAGGTAAGGGACGCAGCAAACGCAGCAAATAACAAGATTGAAAACATTTGACCAGACGCAAGCAAAAAACAAATTTTTTTTTTTAAACCGAGTGCGATTGTTGAACGGTGGCTCACCTTTTTTTTGGCTTCCTTAATCCTGCTTTAGCAATTCAACGCGCGTCAATATTGTCGTTGTTGCTGTCGAGGTGTCATAAAGCGGCAGGTACGACCTGGACTGGTGACTGTTTACCACTTCAAAACGCTCGGATGCGGAAAGCACGTCGCTCGCGTGGATATGAACTTGCGCGGATGAGAAAGGAAAGGAAAGGAGTCGCGGCAGAACGACACGGTCGAGATGCCTGCATGTGAGCTGCAGTCAGCGTTCTGTCCGGTTTGCCCTATTTTCTCTCCACATTTCTGCCGTCTCTTTGTCTCTTATCCGCTTATCCGTCAGATACATCCATGCTCTCGTTGCACAGGCAAGGCACGCGGGTGAAGAAAAAGTGGCCGGTCCAGCACCCAGGCCACTACCTTTTTTTTTTTTTTTTTTTTTTTTTTTTTTTTCATCTGCCCGACAGACTGATTCCCGCGCGCTGGCGTCGCCGTGCCTTGCTTGTGGGGATCGATGTGGTCCGCATCTGTCGGCCCCGGCGCCACAAGAGCGATTGGTGGGAACGAATCTGGTCCCGAGGGTCCCGAGGCTTGGCGTGGCTGGCAAAGGGCGGTCGAGCCAAGGGCACCCATAATAAGCTAGCACCACGCGGCTGACGGTTTAATTGGCCCACACACGATCAAACCCTCAGCCGCGTGCAGCACGACGCCCACCGGGTTGGAGTTGAAATCCAAGGCACAGGCCACGACCACGACACCGCCCAGGACAAAGGATGGCGCAGGCTAAGCCATGTCTTACCTAGTTACCCTGTGAATTCTTTTCCTCCTATAATCAGCGCCACAGCAGGCACCTTGGGGCTTGAGTTTGGGCGAGGGCGCCACCAACGGCGAGGGCTGCGAGACAGAACCTCGCGGCGGACGGCGTCTCCTGGCTTCGAGATATGAGCTTGCTGGCAGTTTGACGAGGGTGAGAACTCGGTTGGCGGCGTGTGCACTTGAGAGAGGGCGTCAAGGGCGGTTTGCCGGCCAGTAAGTGCAGCCTTGGGAACAAGTTTTGAGTCGTTCAACAGAAATGCTTCAACTGCAAGCAGGAAATCAGCCGGCCTATATGTAACATCGCCTGTCCTGGACCTAGCGCGCGCAGCAGTTCAAGTTGGGTACAGTACCTGCATCGGGGACAATGAAACCTGTGCTGGCGAGGCCTAGAACCATGGCTGATGTGGTGAGCGCCAGTCGACACCGAGACCATTCCATCCATGTTCTGCTTCCAATGGGCATTGTCCATCTCCTTGGCCCCGAGCCGCCGTCGTTGCCGTTACTCCCAGAGCTTGCAAACGCGGGCTGCCGAAATCGCCGACATTTCAACCAAACGCCATGCTCGGTACGGAGTGCAATGCATATGATATTATCCCGAACCACGCCAGCCGTGCCTTCGGTTAAGAACACAGTGTACCCAAAGCTCGCTGCACTGAACCAACAGCAGTCAGCGTACTGTGCTTGAAAACAATCCGAGTGTTTGTCATGGTGTCCGTCGCTAGCTACATGCAGCAACGCCACAGCTGTCTCCTGTTTCGCGTACCGAAATACGCATCGTGCTGATCGACACGTTTACTCTCCGGTCGCGCCAGGGTGAAAACGCACAATTCTCATTCATGGCCCGGGTCAGTGTAGAACACGGCTGACCAAGTGCGTCGCCTATTTGCATGCCGCCAAGTCGATGTAGACACGTGGAAGACAGGGCTGCTAGCCGCAAATGCAAATTTTTTTTTTTAAATGTATAAAGTAAAAAGAATAAGGAGAGACCTAGTCTGCTGATCTTGTTTCGCCTTTTTCTTTTCTTTTGCACAGCGGCTATGAGGCCATCGTCTACGCAAAGCATCGGACAAGATGGCTCTAGAAGGCCTGAGCGACCGGCCTCAGTTCCTGCGGTGATGACCCGGGAATTATAAGCCCGCCTTGTGACTCCAATGTCCGTTTCCGTCGAATGTGCCGAGTATGCCCCAATCCCCAGACCTCGTGCCCAATGTCCGAACGAGGAGGAACCAGGCCCGTCCGCGCGATCCGGACATGCCGCATTTCATTCCCATCTTCTTCACTCTCGACAATGACGTGTTCTCAGGGTCCCCGCGTCGACGATTTGTCCGTGACCTGCGTGTCTCAGACGACGTAAGCGAGGTCTTGCTTGGGCCGGCGGCCTTGACAACTAAAAACCGGCGCCGATGCAGCCCGCGTCTGTTGCTCAATTTCGTGGAGCGTTACCCTTTGTACTCACTCTGTGCCACGGAGTGGGTGGTCTCTGCGCATGCCCGAGGTTCATAAAATACATGATAAAGCCCATACATACAATAATATGGTGCTAGTACAGCCTGCTGAGCGGGAAAACACCAGGAAGATAAATCGTGGCACAACACATCACACGGTCGAAGATTGGGAAGCATTGCAGGTGAATCACTGACACGTTCCAGTTGATATGAAAGCCTCGTGATAACGAGCCCGTGTGAATTGAAGGCCAGTTTTCCTAAATTCAGTTGACACCAATCTGAATTTCCATTCGAGTCACCAGTTGCGTTTGGGACGACTCGTCAGCCCGTGTAATCATAATAAGCAAAACTTAGTGCTCCATGCCGCTCCCACCACAGCCCAAGTTAGGCGTCGGCGTGGTCTTGAAAACATCTACATAACGGCAGTCCGCACTCAGCCGCTTTAACTTTGTTGGCGCCGTTCTCGACCTCCAAGGCTACGCACCATGGTTTCCCAGCTATATCAGCTCCTGTGCTGTAAAGGAGGTCGATGTACCCATGAAGGGCGCACATGTATGGTATTCCGAAGGCCCATGCGTCTCAGTATCGAGAGGTCCTGCTTCCCACGGTAGAAGTGGTGTATGCGAGGTATCTCAAGCAACAGAGTGCAGATGGTGCTAGTAGATATCTGTTCTTGGGCGGGCTGTGAGCCACTCATTTCTATGCTTCGTTCTATAGAAGCAAGCATGCAAGTTACATAGGTACGTGGTCCCCCATGTCATTAGCACGAACAACGAATGTAGGAGATATCATGGTCCCGGTATCATCAAGCCTTCTCAAAGAGAAACATGTCAACCCTCTCTGATTCACCCCCCAGAACAGGAAGCGATAAGACCAATTGATCTGCCACTGCCCAACCCTCATCCTGCATCTCTCCGAAAATGATCTGCTCGTGCTCATGTCGTGGCTTCATCGCTAGAAAGACGCTCGTGATAAATGTGTCCTCCTCGTCGCTTGGGTCAAATTCGTGTTCCTGGTTCAGGCGGTGGAGTGCAGACAGTGTGCCCACTAGAGGTGGAATACTATCCGCGTTGTACGTGCAGTCGCTGAGAAGGATGAGATCCCAACGACTGTTCTTGACCTTTGTGCCGAAGCGTCCCTCTCGACCGGATTCCCACTTCAAGTGCTCGTATTCGACTTTTGCGTAGCCAAGGTCGCTTCCACTCCGCTGGTTGTGCAGGATGCCCATGTTTGAGTGTGCTCTACGGTGTCCGTCTTCATCGGTCATGAGGATGTAGCAATCGCCTGTGCCCCTGGGATATACGGCGCTGAGCCCAAGACCCAAGACGCCAACTCCGCAGCCAAGCTCGAGGACGTTGACGCCGCTAGGCTGGATTAGAATCTGGTGTAATTTCTGCATGCAAGTACTCTGGCTGGGCGGCAGGCTGGCGAACTTGAACGCTCCTGCGATGGCGCACAGGGACACCATTCCAGCATCCCAGATGTGCAGCGCGATGCTGTGTCCAATGTCCTCGCCCAGGATGAGGTAATGCGGTCGTTCGCCTGGAGCACTGAGCAGAAGTCGTCGATGAGCGCCGTCAGCATCGGTGTCTGGGCCGCTCAAACCCACCCTGACGGGTGAAATGAGCCCATCTCCCCCCTTCCCGCCATCTTGCATGGACGAAAGTAGGATCTTCTCGACGCTGTCCGCAGCTAGTTCTGGTTTCGCGGGCCCAATGGACAGGGACACTGAAAGCCCGGCACTAGTAATGGCGTTGTTGATAGTTTCCGGCAGCCTGATTGTTGGCTTCAATATTCTCTGGCCCAGCTCCCATTTCAAGCTGGCCACCTCGGTTGAGACGGATGAAACGTTGTCGTCGTATGATGACAACCCCGCCTGAGCCGTTACCGTGATGTCGACAGGGACTTCGGGGGCCAGGAGGTTTTCCCCCAAATCATTCACAATGGCCAACGTCAGTTCCCAATCACGTCCGTCGACTTGGCCCTTGTTTTTGGGCGGTCCCATAAGTCGCACGTAGTGCATGCTGGGCGAAAGTCGAACTGTGCACTGACCGGGCTTGTCTTGAGGAAGAAAGAAAAAGGTAATGCCGCTCAAACCAGCTTAGGCGATAAAATTGTATCGGAAAAGAGGATTATGATAACATGACGATTTTTTTTTTTTTGTTTCCCTTTTCTAGGTGCGTTGGATTTAGGCTCGTCATAGGAGAAAAGAAAAGGCAAGATACAGCATACAATATTCTGCGAATAATAATTAGGCCCGAAGTCTGTGAAACTGAGTAATTGCCTCGAGGTCGCATGATGGAGGAAAGTAGGTGCCGTGCCCAATCTCGCGGGTCTGGTCCTTGCGCTTAGTCATTCTGCCAAGATCCGAAGCAAGAGAGATTCACGTTCGCTGCGTCAAACTCGATTTGATATAGTTTGCGGGGCTCCCAAAATGTGAATGCTTCGAGATATCTGGTTCATGTTATTTGTCACTATGGTATTGAAGTTGGAAAAAAAAATTTTTTTTCTGAAGCCCACTTGCGACCAAGCATCAAGCATCATCATCCATTACCAAGAACTTGATGGTATGACCAACTAACTCCACTGAAGCCCCGGAGCTTTAATCGCCAGCTTTCTCCAAAAGCGTCGAGTACGGCATCGTGCCCCTGTCGCAAAAAAGGCGTTGGTTGCATCAGGATCCAAGTTTGTTCGGCGCGCCCGCTCCACCCCCCCCCCCCCTTTCCCGTCATCGTCGCCACCGAGAAAGAACGAGCAAGGAGATATCTCTATGCCGGGACTTTGTTGCTCTCGGCGTGTCTCAAGCCAAGCCAAGCTGAGCGAACGAGTTCGATCGGTCGACCACATTCATTATCTTAAGAGGTACATATGTACTTACTTACTCCGTGCATACCGTGCATATGTACATAGGCCATACTCGCCGTTGGTATCCACGGTATCCACAAGGTGTAGTGTAGCTCCCACGCGGCCCATTCTGCAGCCCAGATCTCAGCATGTATCATGACTCATGGTTACGAGAGATGCTATGCACGACCCGATAGGTCATGCAGATTGATCCAATATCCAATACCGCAGTGGGGAGACGGCAAAGGCTTGACGGCTGGCCCACCCATGAGTTCCATGGCAAGCAAACGACGACATCTACGGAGTAGTCGACATGCATGACGTGCACGACCGGAAGGATTCTCGTTCCAACCACATCGCATTTGCAACCATGAGAATCTCTGCAAGCAACTTCCCAGTTCCCTGTTGCAAGTGTCGTCGAGGCGTCGACGATGCAGGTGCAACATATCAATACAGCTTCATCAAAAATACAAGACACAAGGGCGTCGTTACTTGGTCACCTCCAGCCATTTCCAGTTCCTAGCTTAACCGGCCGCAACGGAAACACAAGGCCATTATGCACTTTCTTGCATATGGAAAACGAGGCGTGCTAGGCTTCCAATCAAAATCGATTCACAAGGCCGGAAGCCAAGGCTGCACGATGGTGCATATCACACTGTTCCACCGGTGCTCACAAGAATGCTTGCTGTCACTAATATAAATCTCGTGTTGGCCATGCGAACGAGTGACATTGCCCTGTACGCAACTCGAGTCGGACATGGCACGGCAGTAAGCATGAGTAAAACAAGGCAGGCAACATATGTCCAGCATTGAGCCTCAAAAATGTGGTGGTGCCGTGGTGGTGCCGTGGTGGTGCGCTGCACGAAAACAAGATGACTCCGTTGCACACACGGAGGACAGCGTGCCACATGCAACGGTCCCTGTCGCGAATATAGAAGGGAGTCGTATAATCAATATAACCAATCGTATTGCTGGCTAAGTGACCTCAAGGAAATCCACGACTTCCGCGGGGGGGGGGGGGGGGGGGGCATTGTGATCATCTCCAGCAACCAACACACGTAAAGCATTTCGCATTCCTAATACGACAAGTTTGTATCAAAA
>KQ061707.1:219798-238865 GCA_001008035.1 Atkinsonella texensis | reverse complement strand
GCATTGTGATCATCTCCAGCAACCAACACACGTAAAGCATTTCGCATTCCTAATACGACAATCAAGTTTGTATCACAAACAACTCAACTGCCCACAGCGTTTGAGGATGGATCCGTATTACGTACGTATAGAGGCCATGCGTGCACGATTCTGGACGGACCAATGCGAGAACAGCCTTTCCTTTGTTCCATCATTGCTTCTCTTGTGAACGTGATGGAAATGACCGATGCTGCATGAACAGGGCGCTCATGATCAGCGAAGATGACACGGATAGTCGTAGTTGGTTTGAGAACAGCTGTATGCAGGTTCCATCACGGAGGCGCTGCGTCGCAGTGACAGGCGCTATTATCTCGCCCGCGTGGGTGGTCAGAACGAGAATGTTACCCTGAGCACGTCACACCAGTGGTCAGCCGAGAGTCCCATCTCAGATCGCGCAGCTAGCTGAAGTAAGATGGAAACTGTGCCGAAAGCATAGTCAGCGTGGCGAGGCCCATGCCGAGTTACATATTACGGAACCATGCAGAAGAGTTCAGTCCCGGCCAACCCCGTCACCATGATCGGACGAAAGAAAGCTAGCTAGCTAGCTAGCTAGCTAGGCTGGCGCACGTTGAACGCTCCAAAGGAGGCAAAGCTGCCTGCTTTCTAGCTTTTCGTCCATCTCAGGCTCAGTGACGTTATACGCAGTAGTTCCCTGGCATACCGAAGTTGCTTTGCGAGGCAAGGCATGTCGCAGTTTTCGAGCCCGGCTAGATGACCGAACAACCTGATTGAGCATCCGTCCTGAACAATAAATAGTGATATATTCAGCGTGGTTGGGGAGAGAGACAAAAAGGAGTTCGTGCGCCTCAACTGCGTGGTGGGCGAGGCGGGGAGCCTATCCCGGCAAGCCCGGCCAGCCTTGGTCAAGTATTGAGAAAGAGGGGAAATGAAATGAAATGAAATGAAATGTCAGTTCCAGACCTCAAGGTGGCCGTGATGCCTTTCGCAGTGTAATCCCCTTGATGCCGAAATAGCTCCATCCGTATACCACACTGATATTATCAGAGGCTACATGTACAGAGTAGGAGGGCACTGCTCCGTATTTGCCTGCTGATTGCGCCTGCCTTGACGCCAAACATCCTTCGTATGTACCGAGTAGTCCGTATGATGTAACGACCGCGGCCTCGAGCACTTGCGTCATGGCAAGTGCACCGATAAGTACCTCCTAGGTACCTACCATCGCGCGCCAACCCAGTTCCTGGCGACAGCTTGTACGAGGAAAACGCTCTTGTATGGCAGCACACTTACGAGCTGTGGGGATGGCGTCGCGACGGTACTAGTCAGGAACCTTTCTACGTAAGCCCAACACTACATCGCTTGCTCCCCGTCCTTGTCCTCCGTACGTGCCAGCCACCAGACGCCTTCTAAAAATCCCTCATGCGAGAAATACTCTGCACCAACAAGACAAACAACCAAAAAAAAAAAAAAAAAAAAAAAAAAATGGCAAACTTCATCGCCATGCAAAAAAAGAAACCCAACGTCCTTCCTGCTTCCCACCAAACTTGCTTCTTCTTTTCTTGCCGCCATGTCCGTCGCACTGATAGAGAAAAGAAGCAAAAAAACCCCTTTCCCTTCTTCACCCTTTTCCCCCCCCCCCCCCCCCCCCCCCCACAAAACACACAGACTCTCCAACCCACCCGAGACATACAGGAGCCGAGATGCAGCCACGCGCCTGCACAGCGAATAAAGTCGCTTCTCGAATAAGGGGCGTGGAAGGGGATGGGGGCGGCACCCCTTACTCTCTTGATTGATCAGGGCTTGCACCACAAGTGGAATCACGCCCCAGACAGAATGGAACAAGAAGAACATAGAGCATGGGAGGCTGCACCTGCTGCTCGCCTTGTCATCTTTCCAGGCACAGGCCTTGGATATCTTTGAGACACGCACCAGTCTTCTTGTTGCGCCATCTACGTAGGGACGGGAAGAAACGTCACATTGGAGCGTCCGATTAATTACAGAGACCATCATCCATGGATGGATGGCACTAGACGGCAAACAAGCGAATTCAGTGACAGTGATCAGGGGTGTGAACCCAGCCACTGCTGGCTGAAGGACGACGAGATGATTACATGTAGGGATAAAAGCCATAGGCTGGAGGTTGGGTTGGCTAGCCGCATCGCCATCCATCTGCCGCAGGGCAGTGGGGAATCCATAAATCCATAGCCGTCCTGACCGCAAAGCGAGCTATCGAGGATCAGAGGAACACAGACTGCAATGCGCTTCACTACTCCGTGTGCTCCGTGGTCGAGTTTATATCACGATTTGGAGGGGGGGAGGGGGGCGGGGGGAAACAAACAGGGACCACGAACATGGTGAGAATCATTGCTTTTGGTCTATTCTAATGTCCGTCAATTTTGCAATACATGTCTCCCAAAAAACCATTAGACATAGGTATATTATCACACACATATCCCTCTTCTCATCTGTGCGCAGCTTCTTCATCCGATCCTGCGACGCTTGAAATGAAAACGTTGGGTATCTCTAGATAAAGAAAAATGCCCCTTGCTCCGTGTCCCTTCCGCATGTGCAAAGCTGGTAGTACAGGTCGCCCATTCAAGTTCTTGTCAACTTTTGTGCAAATCTCAAATCCAGGGTCGAGGTTATGGTGTCCAGGTATCGTAGAAAAATAATTTTAAAAAGGCGAAAAAGTAAGCCGTAACGAATGAAAAGGCCCCATCCGCGTGGATTCTGGCCGCAATTCCTGTTTCAAGTCCAACGGGATTGACACGGAAGTCCCTTATAATGTACAATCTCCTGGCTATGTCCAATCCGGCATTGAGAGATATCCACTGAGGGGAAGAATATCAGGAGTCCGGGCCGCCTAGACGACAAGGAGAGAAAAATAAAATGAAAGAAAGTAGTAGTGGCAGGAAAAAGAAGCCCGGCTTGGATCTGCATCCTACGGAAGCGGCCAAATCCGGGAGCAAAGAGTCCACTGGAAACGGACTGCTCAATCAGAGCGTGGGATTCTGGACGATTTCCTCGCAGTTAGCGTCAAATCGTAAGTTGAAGAGCCTGACGCTTTGCATAAATTTTTCAGTCTTGCTGAATTCCCGCTCGTGCCCAAAGAGGGTATTGACAAATTCAACGCCAGAGTTCTTGCCTAGTCCAGAACCCTTCTTCTTAGCTGCCTTCAACATGGGTGCCTCACAAGCCTTGAGGAGGCTGCGAAGCTTGTCCGTCAGACGCTCGCCGGCATCAATAAAGTCGTTGATGATGTCACGGTTCTCCGCGGTGCGTACGCGACCAACGACCTCTTCAGCACGCTTCATCTTGCCTGCCAACTGGATTAGGATAAGCCACAAGTCACCAGACATATCTGCAATCGGGCTGTTTGCCCCGTGAGCATAGACGGTCCAGTCATAGATCCATTTTCCCAAGCTGTTAGCGTCAAAGACACTGCCCAGTAGAAGGATCGGTTCCTCATTCGGATCCCAGTTCTTAAGCTGATACCCGGCAGGGATGCGATGCCTTTTGGCATCGGCCTCAGTAGCCTTGGTCGTTGTTGGTGGTGGCTTGGATCGCTGGCTCTGTGCTGTGGGCCGTACTGTTGATGGCCGCTGGGGAACCGAAGCGGAGGACCGACGCGCATGGCCGAGGCTCGTCGGCGGCCGGGCCTGTGGTGGGGGAGGGGGCTGCTGTGATGAGTCGTAGGGGGATGTGCGTGCATAGACAGGGTCGGCATAGTATGGAGAGCTCTGCGGATAGGGCCCCTGATTAGTGTACCATCCTCCATCGTACATCGCAGCATACGCGTCATGGCGATGCTTGAAACGTGACTGGGCAGGCAGCACGTAAGTGTGTCCCCCCAGAGTTTCGATGATCTCGTCCTCGTCGGATTCTCCATAGGGAGTAGAGCCCCGGACATAGGTATACGAGTGCCGGCGATCGTGCCTGGGAGGAGTCTGATACTGGGCCGAAGTCCGGCGCGACGACGGGAAATCTTTGGCACTCACATCTACCGTACAATAGTCTCCATAGCTATTGTATCTCGGGGACTCCAGGTGCGTGCGGGGTGTCAGTCCACCATGCTGCGAGTAACTGCTGGCTCTCGTGTGAGCAGCGCGTGTTGCAGGCCGTCGCGGAGTCGACGAGTCGAACCAGTTCGGTCGCGGAGACGGTGTAGGTGTTGCGGAGGACATTCGGGAATACTCCCAGTCGTGGATCGGAGTCGACCCTGGTGTTCTTGGTGATGGGTAGTTCATGGTGAACGTCAAAATCTGCTATGTCACGTCGACATGCAGCGACGCCTTGTTCTCCCTCAAAGCTGCACTGGCCCAGCGTGGCCAAATCAGGCAGGGATGAGAATGATTTTGAGGGTTTTCGAGGAGCCCCTCGTGGTTCTTGGATACGACGTCGAGAAAAACTTGACCTCTTCAGTAGTGCTGTCGTGTCCGGCAGTGACCGTCGCGGGTTTATTTGGGCAAACGTCTGGTAACGGTAGACGTTTGAGCACGTCACCTCGGTATGTGGCCGGAGGAGTAAGGGTTGGGGAATTGTCCTGCTGCTGCGAACATGACCGGGAACAAGTTGTGATTGTGTGATTCCTCGGTGTCGAGGAATTTTATATTGCCAAGATGTCGTGATCCCGACAATGGCAAGTTGGAGGACGCTGAACAGGCAGGCAGCCAACGACTAGCTTGAACAGTGATGTTGGTAATGAGTGGCGGGAACAACGTCGAAGCAATACCGACGCGTCTTAGCAAGCTTGTGGGTGTGTTCTAGAATACTGTTAATTGGCAGGTGCCAAAGTCCTTGGAAGTAATCAAGAGAGAAGAGGAAAAGGCAGGTTTGGGTGGAGTTGGAGCCATATACGTATAAATATGAAGTGGCAACAAGGTCGAGGGAGCGAGCGGGCAACTCTCGACCGCCGGCTAGGAGAGACTTTTACTGTGTGTAGGTCAGGGCTCTCAGAGCAACAGGGGTCCCGAAAGAGTCTGGCCAAGCAGGCATGGGGGTTGGTTGGAAGGGAGGGGGGTGGCAGTAGAGGCCGTGACTGGCAGGCTGGTAGACTGGTACCCGAACCGTCGAGTGGGCGAGTGACCTAAAGGCTCGTCATAACCACAACTTCAAGGGCCAGACTCGCAATACATGCTCACCGTGCTTCGTCATTAGCAAACGATATTAGTGCAAAATGTTGGTCCTGAGGCTGCGCCATGTTGCGATATGCGTACGAAAATATCAATTAGTCATCTTCATCGACGAGTGAATGCTCCCAACTTTTTGATTGAGTTGGCTCTCAGCCATGGCCTGTGCAACCCATCAGCCCACCTGCTCACCTGCCCACTTGCCTCGTACGCGGGTGCAAAAAAAAAAAAAAAAAAAAAGTGGCCGGTGCGGCACGCAACGTAAGTAACGACCGGCCACTTTTTCTTCACCTGTGGCCTCGCAGGGGGGGGCCTGGGTCTCACAGGACGGGCATAAATACTGGCGCGAACAGCGAACGCTGGTGGAAGATTCGGGCGCAAGCCACACAGTGCTGGAAGCTTCCGTTGGCACCGTTTCGACGCTCGTGTTCATGTGCCCAGCGAACCAGTCCATCCGCTGGCTTCCCGTCTTGGGTTGGCCTCGATTGTTTTCTTGCCCAATCTAGATGCGTCATGATCAGCTACAGCTTTCACTGGCTGCGCAATACTTTGTCTCGTGTCGCAACACGGCATCGCCTGCTGATTGCGACTTGCTTGCTGATCGATTTATCGGGTGCTTTGTCTTGGACAGAAATAGATACCAAGTCCCAGACACTACCACTACGGTAGTTGCGTAGTAATAATGAATGTGGCTGCGCAAGAGCGGTTGGGCGGTGGCAATCCTGTCTAAAGTGACTGACTCGGACGGTCTCGCCGCAGAGGCGCGTGTTGCGAAATCTCGTTGTTCAGACCGCTCATGTGAAATTTTTTATTTTTATTTTTCCTGGGCAATTATTATTCAATAAATCCCATGCAGGGTTGTACATGTAATTACACGGTGATCAACACGACTACCGCTGCTCCTCTGCTAATGGATACGAGAGACGCGACAGGCCAAGCGGAAAATTACGAGCATACCTTTGAATTTTGAAATTCGAATCCTGGCACTTCAAATTTGTGCGGATGCACGGATCATAAGCTGCCGCCGACTTGCTACTGAGCTGAGTCAACATCATTCAGCCCGGCCCAGCCCTAGTCCGCCGTCGTTGGCTCGTCTAGATTTGCTATTAGCCGATTTTCGAAGGCCACTTTCCGCAACAGGCAACAGGCCACAGGAGGGGCACTGGTTCAGGCAATGTTTGTCGAAGTATTAATGTGGGAGCTCGTCCTTGCTCCGGAGTAATACGTAATTGTTTGAGTGGTTGATTGGTTGGTTGGTTGGTTGTTTGTTTGTGACACTGTAGAAAATGTCTGTATTGTGAGGCCTCGTTCGGGCGTATCATGCACTCTCACTAGGGGCCCCGTTTTTTTTTTTTTTTTTTCCCTCTAGCTTGGTCAGTATCCTTGCCCTGCCCTCCCCTAGCTCTCCCCTGGCTTTGCCCTGACAGTGGTTGCCTCACATTTTTGTACACGTTAAGCGAAATGAATGCGTCAGGCTATCCTAAATGAAGGATACAAAAAACCATGTTGCGGCAAATTTATCTTGTTTTTTACTGTCTGTCAAGAACGATGAAAATCTTCAATGTAAATCATTGATAACACAGTGACAGCAGAGCCGAGCTGGTGAGCCAGGGGTAGTCCGACCTGATTCATGATGAGGAACTCTACTTTGACAATTTTGCACGGAGTTTAGAGAACAGAAGTTCCTCAGAATCCCTTAGAAGAGGCCATGTATTTGCAAGTCACAATGCTGCAGTTATAATAACCGGGAAAGTCGTTGGCATTTCATGAGAAACAGGGACATTTCTTCCCCTGTCTTGACGATTGCACAAAATCAGTGTGGGTCGGTAATGATACCACCGCGAATCCGTGGGACGTGAGACCAGTCGCACCTTCCCCTAACTTAGAGCGGCCCCATTGCGGCATACCCACCCAGGTTTGCACAGTGTTGTCCATACCTCCTCAAAGCGCTGTGGCTGGTGTTCTCGTCTTGTTTATTTTACGGTGAAGGATACAGCGGTTCATTGGAATGCTCATTTACGCCTAGGTACCTGCTGTTTCATTCTCCGACGCAATTGGTCACTCGCCGCATAGCCTCTTCCAGTTTGCAAGTGTTCGGCGTCGTCACTCTAGGATTGGAAACAGCGTCAACGCTCTCTTGCCGACGTTCGAGAACTTGGCGATAGTACTGTTCGACTTAGATATCTTTGTCAGCAGAATCAGAGGCTGCTCACGGCACCGTCAGCTCAGTAGGGACTTTTATTAGGGACGGTTTCTGACACATGGCTAGCGTCCAGCGGTGTATCATGGATGTCTGCAAAACGTTCTTCACAAGGCACTATCAGGCTGCTTGGCTGCTTAGATTTCCACTTCTGGACGATGTTATCTTGTAGTGGCCCTTCAAAAGGCCATGCATCTATATTTACTTCTAACATACATGACTAGGTTGGAGGCACATACGGAATACCTACTTTCAATTCCATCGCATGAGATTCCGCATTTCTAGACAGTCTTTTGAAACCAACCAGGTTTTCTTCTTTCACATAAAGCCGTCGAGCAAGCTAGAAATGGGCTCTTGTTAATCAAAAAACAAAGGCTTCACCATGACGCAAAGCTTCAACGCAACGTCCTTTTCCCTGCTCACTCCACCACAGCTGCGGCTTACCAGGACGTTGCCGTGATACATACGGAGGCATTTTGCGATAACCGGGGACGATGGGCGACGGACGATTGTAGCGCATAGCCTATAAGCCGTACTGCTCGCCTAGTAACGTAAAGCAAAGTTCAGTCATCAACGGCCATTGGCTGCACAGCCTCATCAAATAAATAATTCATCATGAAGACACGGGAGTGTTGGGGCTAAGAAGTTGACCACATCCATGATGACCGAACGCCCCGTCCAGTATCCGGCCAGGATTTTAGCAATTTTTCACCAACAGGGGACTTGATCAAAAAATGCCACACCACGCCGGCACCGGCATACTGTTCTTGTCATGACCTGACGCCAAGGCCAGCCGTGGAAGTCAAAGTGCCTGCGTTCCTGGACCATCAAGTGGGACATCCAATACGCTCATTTTCGCTTCCACCCAGGTTCTTCCAGCTGCTCATTTCAGAAGCCGTCTTTCTCAATGTGTCATTCCAGCCTGGTTTGCTGTTGATTCCTGGGAAGCAGCCATGGGGTAAAGGGTAGAGACATAGAGACTGTGCCTCAGTCGGAACAGGCGCAGCGTTTGACATCAACTCTTCTTCACGCATCGTCTCCCAACGAAGGCTTTTATCCTGTATTGATGTCCAAAGGCGCCTTTTCATCGAATCAGGCAATGCGCTACTGGACAAGGCACTCTGATTGGAACGAAATCTCACCACGTCGCAGAGGAGTGAAAGAATCTCTCCACGCCAGGACGGGAATCCCTGTCCCTAAGCAACCAACCAGACAGCGCCATCTACCTATCACTTGACGATGACGAGGTCATTGCCTCTTGTGGAATACATGATACATGCAAGTGAGTATTATCTCGTCAGAGGTGGTGCTAATTAGCGGGCTTCTTGTCGAAACGTCGTTGCCCCGGTTGCCCGACTTCGCGCCTACGTGAAGATAAAAGCGCTCGAAAGTCGGTCCGTATCTACCTCATCGACGACGGCAGTCGGCGCTTGGACATGGAAACCATAAAGGTTCGACTAAGTAATTCATATGTTCATATGAGCTCCTCTTTCTTTGCAATCCTCTTCCCCTTTTATCCTGTTTCAGAGCCTTGGTGTGAGGCAAGACTGTGCCTCGAATCAGGTTACTGGTTACAAAACTGACGGTGGTAGAGGCATGGGAGAAATGATGTTGTCGCCGGCAGTTTTCTGTGTAATTGAATGGTCAGCCTCACTTAAACAGCTCGAATCTGCGGCCTCTGTCACACCTTTGGAAGCGACAATGGGACGACAATTTGGAGAATCCTGCGAATCTGCGCCGTGGCTACAGCACAAGGATCAAGTTGTCTGTCATACAAACCTGCACATTAGGGAGCCCGGAGATCTGGATCGTGCTCTTATCGCCAATACTTGTGGTGTCGATACCTGCGTTTCTTTCCCTGGGCACTCATGCAATGCAAGAACAAGTCCGAATGAGATGGTGAGATGTGTTATTGTCTTCAAGTTGTCTTGCACGTGTGTGTACTGATAAGGACTGGGCACGGCCATGGACGCCAGGAGGCCATGAGGACGCGTCACGGCACACGCCCCCCTGTGGTTCCAGCGGCCGCACTGCAGCCACGCTCGATGCCTTACTGCACCCATGCACTGCACTGCACTGCACCAGTGCCCAGCCGGTCCCCTGACTCCCCTGAGCCCCCCCTCCTGCTCGTCCACGGCGTCCACAGCGTCCAGCAACGTCGGTTGTCAACAGACATTCAGGCGTGTTTGGTCGCAAGATGCATAGGTTGTGTTTGTGTTCAACGAGTTTCTTGACAGGCAGCCTTATTTTGGCGGCATGCTTCAATTGCGCTTGATACCCGTGTTAACCATGTTTTCAGTTGTCAGTTGCTAGAAAGGCAGGCACTATCTCTGACATTTACGTCCCACTACGATTACGGCCACTGCGGCCTTTCTTCTGTCAACTTGCCCAAGATGCCAAATCAGACTGGATATCCCTGGTCACCAATTTACTGATGACTGGGGGAGAAAGAGGACCGAGCCAGCAGCACTGCGATAGTGTCAAGATGTCACCACATGTATGACGTTGCTTTTATTTTACGCCCCTCGAGAACAGAATACGTGACCGGCGTAAATTATTATTATTATTTTCGTTTCAGAAGTGCTTTTTTTTTTTTTTTTGTGCATTTTTGCCTGCCCCATGTCCATGCCCTACATGACCAGGGTATGCACTGGAGCGACAAGAGTTATTATCGTTGCAGAACTGACTATAACAGCCCTAACAGGATGGACGATGCATCATGCAAGCTAATTCTCTCCGGGCTGGGGGCCAAGTGTCAGTCCCAGCCACGACGCCACGTGGAGACGGGAAAAAAAATGGGCTGGCGGGAGCAGGAGCATAGGCGGATGCACTTGCCTATCCGAAAACCGCTTAGCAGTCAGATCTCGCCACAGGGCTTCGTCTGCTCACAGATGAGGTTTTGTGGCCATACGAGAGAGTGCTATTTTGACTCAAAGACACAAAATCAAAATTTTCTGTTTTCCTGTTCTCCTGTCGACGCTTGCAGAAACACGCGTTTGCCACTCGAGGCCAGTGCGGCGGTACGCGTCACAGCCACAGCCAAGCGCATCATCACTACGCGTCTCGTCCTAGATTTAATCACACGAAATACTGCCCGCCAAGGTGGCCCGGACACGAATTCGCTCGGCCTTCTGGGCGGCACTTGCGCCCGAATAGATGAGTCTTCTCTTTCCGTCCTTCGTCTTCTCTTGATAGCCCGGTAACACGTCTGTGAATTATCAGATGACCTGTGAGTCACCACGAGCACACTCCAGTCGTGCCATTATCATTCCGTGGCACCTCGTCCGTGAGCGGTAGTCCATGTAACTTGGCTCCTGTCCGTGAACCGCGCCATACACCATCAACACCAATCACTGCTGATGTTCATGCCTCCAGTCACGGCGCAGCGACCAAAGGTGTCGGGGTACTTCCAGGTATGCGCAACGCGAGGCTGCGTGGTGTTCTAGCGCGATACTTCTCCATGAGACGGTGATTGGTCTCATAATGAGTCTTGAATCCCAATCACGATGAGCTCATGCTCTATTGGCTCACAACTTTGCCATTAACGCTGCTTGTCTGGCGCGTGTAATTTGCGCGTTGATCCGGGCCAAGTTGCCATGGTTGATTAGTCGTTTGTGCATGCACACGCCCTCCTTCTTCATGCTCCTGGAACCAATCCCGAGGCCGCGAAATATATTCACGTCAAGTTTGACAGAGCGGTTTCGCTCAGTGGGCTCTTCGGATCTCTCGTCTGGAGCTGCGTGTGGCTAGGTGGGTGATTCAGGGAGGGACAACGTCCTCGTCGTGACTTGTAAAATATTGTCTTTCGTCTTGTCCTCACAGCCATCATTACTTTGTGATTCAGTCTCTCTTGGAGACCTCTGGATCGGGGATGGCCTGCTTATCATTCGATGTTGGTGCGGTTTTCGGGGGCTAGCCATGCAATGTATTTCAATTCCTCATCACAGGAAGATGTGGAAGTCCAGCAATGGTAAGGTCTCTGTAGGAGTTAGTGCTAGCCTCTCTACTCTAGAGTGACAGAGACCCTTGATTAACTATAGAATCTTCACCGGATATTTAAATCAGTGCTTTACGTCCTACAGGTGTAGGAAATTCATTTAGAGGTGCGTATTCCAGTTACGTCGCCCCTTGTTCTCCCACAAAAACAGACCATTTAGGAATCCCACGTGGACTTCACGTCAGATCAAGTGGCCAAGATCTCAAAGCACAGCTAGCTCACGATGCCTCCCTCCTACCATAACACACAAAGACGCGCCATTTCAATCCCGACGAACCTGCACCCACATCACAAGGGCCATAACCATCACCCCAGAATGTCAGCGTTCCAATCTTTCCTTTAGGCCTAGGCCATAACCTCCAGGGATATCTGACCCCAGACTTACTTGCGCGCCATTCCCGGAGTGGCAGGAGCCCGTGACAACCTCGGTCTTGTCGTTGCGCCAGTGAAGCTACTCATGGTACTTGGACGGTCCTGTCAAGCGGCTGGCAGCATGACGGGGCCTTTTCAGACCTGGCATCTCCCCTTCGACCGTCGCAATGATGCGAGCGAGATACGCAGTGAATTTCTAGCGATGTCATGAAAGAAGGGGGGTATAGAACGGGCAAATCCAGGTTACGCGACTTTGTCGGAGCCGCCATCTTGGGCTGAACCGTTTCAGGCGCAGCCCTTTCACGCCAGGACGTCCTCAACTAGCGAACCCTTTTTTTTTTTTTTTTTTTTTTTTTTTGTGAGCATCTGGGTAAATTGTTGTTGCGCAGCAAACAAATGGCCTTGTTCCGCATAGGCTTGCCAGCATCATGGTGAAAGTTACTGGCAACACCAACGAGGCTTTCACGACTTGGACATCCAAAAGAACCAACATATGCGCGAGAACATCAACAAGGAAAACTGACAGGCCTGCGAAACTTATTACGCTTGACTTTGTTTGTCGACGAGCATTTATCACACAGGGGGTCACAGTTTGGCAATCAGAGACATACAGAAGTGAGCAGCAACCAATATATTGACGCAATAGGTTGCAAATAGCCTGGGTATCATAATGCAAGTTGCCCGGTCCCAAAACTCCAGCGCTGTGAATGAAAACAAAACTTTGTACCCAAATTCCCTCGCCAAAAGCACGCTGTCGGACCATATGAAGATCGTTGTCCAAGAAATGGAGGCCCCCCCTTGTGAGTCGGTGAAAGGACCCGTCCAGGTTGCCGTCTAGGTCACGTCGTGACCGTTTTTTATGGAGTGAACATCCGCTTGCTGACCGGATGCTCGGTGGTGGACTTTACGTCCAGGTGGCGGTACTCCTTTTTGAAGGAGCAGCACCGCTTGTCGAGGAGGCATTGCGAACAGTTGAAGGTTTGCAATGCCTCGTGGTTGGGACGCTTGGCCACGATGCAGTGCGTCCCCCGGCGGAGGCAATGGTTGCAGGCTATGCCGTGGGGGAGCGGCCGGCCTTCGGTGGCTCCTGTGCCTGCGAGGTAGTGCGTCTTCCGGTGGTCCGCCATGAACCTTTTAGGGACAGACTTGAGGCACCTCGGGCAGCGTGCCAGGTTGTGGTAAGGTACAACTGCCCTTTGTTGAGGGTCGCAGTCGTCCTCGTCCTCGTCTTCGTCTTCGCCGGACGAAGATGTTGGTTGCTCTCCTTCTGTGGTGAGGAAGGAGGCGGAGGGAGAGGGAGAGGGAGGAGAAGGAGGAGAAGGAGGAAGGTAGTGCGTCTTTCGGTGTTCTGCCATGCACCTTTTCGGGATGGACTTGAGACACCTCGGGCAGCGTGCCCGCTTGTGGTAAGGCACGAACACCTCTTCGTCGTCGTCTTCGTCGTCACTGGACGAAGATGTCGATTGCTCTCCTTCCGTAGTGAGGAAGGGGGCGGGAGGAGAGACTACCATTGGTGATGGTAGTCTTTGAGATTGCTCTCCTTCCATAACACGGAAGGAGGCGGCGGGAGGAACTACCGTTTGTGGTGGTAGTTCCGGGGAGACGCCAATGCTGGGCATTGAGTTGAGAGCGTGGGTGAATCGAGCGGTTTGTGGGCAGGCCATCTCGATAAGTGATGAAGGGGGATAGAAGGGGGATAAAGTTAGGTCTTGTGAAAGACAAGAGGTGGATGTGAGTTATTTTGTGTGCTGTTTTTGGTCTTGCTGCTGCTGCTGCTGCTGCTGCTGCTGATGATGATGATGATGATGATGATGCTGCTGATGAGGATGGTGTTGGTGATGATAGTGTTGGTGATGATGATGATGGTGATGGTGATGGGGGTAAACTTGATCAACATACAAGCAAAGCACAAGCCAGAAACTGGGTAGAAAAGAAGAATCAAAAGTTTCATCAGGCCGATCCTTCCTTTATATACAGGAAAGTGAAAAGCTTGACCTCTTCTGCTTCGTCAGAAGGACACCCACCAGTCGCTCCAGAATCTTCACCACGCCACGATCGTCAAACTTAATCTTCTCCTGACAGGAAAACCAAAAAAACAAGTCGGGACGAGGGTTAGAATCGAAAAAAAAAACCTGATTTTTTGGGGACTTAAACTTGTATTTAAGGTTCTAAAGCGCCGTACGCTCAGGGAGTCGTCTTGGGGAATTTAGGCTTCCAGACGCCCTTTAATAAACTTCCTTGCCTAAGGTTCTACTGGGAAGATTGCAGCTCGAGGTCAACCATTCTTGCTGCACACCAGGCCGTGACTACGTAGGCGGACTACGACTGAGCCGTCCATCGCTTAGTTTCCCATGGCTTCGCTGCTTACACTCACTGCTCACTGCTCCTTCCGCAGATGCTACAGTATACAGCGGATCTGCATTACCTGCATGGCCTTGCTACGACGCAAGGCTCAAGGGGAAACATAGCACGTTGTGTTCTTTCCGTTGGAGACCTTGTGAAGTGTTAGAACTGAACCGAATTGGCCCTTGCTATCTTGTCCGTCTGCGATCTCAAAGGTTGTCGTGTACAATGTCTCGATTTGTATTGCGCATCACCGCACAATTGTGGTCGGCGAAGCATCGGCGTGCAGAAAGTCAAATGCAAATTCAAAGTCGCCTCTGTCCCTCATGGTCGGCATACCTTGCAGCCCAAGGTTACGTATGCATGTGGAAGTTTAAATTTTGAAAAGCAGAGTATCATTTTTAAGTAGAATTTCCAAAAACTTTAGTTTTATGGACATCCATCTCAACTTGAGCTCAGTGGTTTGCGCCCGTAGATGCTCCGAAATGGAAAGTAACTGTGGTACGGCGGAATTCGGCTGTCTTCTCGAGATAAATGTTTTCTGACATCGACTAAGAACATTTGTATCTGAGCTGGGGTCCAGTGCAATCCATCGCGAAAAGGCCGACGAGACAGACCTTCGAGTCCCCACATAATCACATCGCGAAGTATATGACCACACTCCTGCAGACGTAACTTTCTTGCCCACGGGCCTATGGGACATTTTAAGTCTTGGTAATGGAGCTCAGTGAAGCCAGATTCAACAAGCTCTGCTTCAATGTGCTGGATGCTGTTCAAATCTGAACCTAGAGCTTGTAAGCCAGCAGCCAAGTAATTGAGGAAGTCGCGGACGGCGTAAGGGCCATCACAAGAGTCGTCGTCACAGGCGGCGACGTACATGAACTCTTGTATTTCGACGTATCCGCCAGGCTTAAGATGTCTGCTCGAGGGGGAGTCATGTGATTAGCCGGCATTTTCCATACAGAGGCAGGCACTTATTAGGGTCAAGTGGGCGTACTTATAAATCCGTTTCCACATCTGACGGCGATCTTTGATGGAATGGATGAGGTGTCGTACGTGAATAAAGTCTAGTTTATCTTCAGGATACGTCCATCCAGACTCGTGCTCGACGTCGTCAACGACGAAAGAGACATTCTCAGGGACCCAGTCTGGCTGTATTGGAGATAAATCCATGCCATCAAACTGAGAATTTGGATACATGTCGGCTACTGTTTTCCAGTTGTTAGGACCAGTAATCATCGAGGCTGCTGGAGTTTATAAACTGCCAGTGCATATGAGAACCATTCACTTACATTCAACGCACCATCTCCCCGTTCCCGTGCCTGCATCAACAATTAGAGCCGTGCGCCAGGAAAGTGTCAATTGTACAAGGGAAATTGTTCAGATTTACCCAAATCAAGTACATATGCACCACTTCGAAGCATGTCATGTATGGGTGCTTGGAAATAGGAGTTTTCGCACAAGTGCAATGTCAAATGATGCTTTAAATCGTCTCGGTATTGTTCTGTTTCATCATTCGGGAATGCGTATTTGCCAGCATGATACGCATGATATCTCAGCCCACCGTCCACGATGTGTTGACGTATGCTATCTGTTAAGCTGCGAGTATCGTCGTCAAGGTCTTCTTGGTCCGTATACTCTCCATTTTCGATGCTGTGTATGATGGCGCTTTCTTGTGAAGTTGCAACCGAGATGGCAGTGTCCTGGGATGCGATTGAGGGAGCGCTCGGGGGGGACATTTCTGACGCCATGGTCAAAACTCCCGAGAGCAAGCCAAAAGCAAGAGCAGATCCTTGGTGTGTGGTAGGGAATCTGTGGAACGAGATTTGTTGGTCGTAGGACAATTGAGCAGGTTGATAAGGATGACGTTTTTTATATCGTTAGCTGGGAATCAGAACAGCATCCGTCAGACCATAACCGAACTGAACTTGGTTCCCGGTGAGAACTGAAGAGGGCTTTGGGTATGGGCTCCTATTATGGTTTGATTTGAGGCCGTGAATCTTTCGGCGTGCCTTGGTAAGGTGATGGCATGTGTTTTGGGGGCGCAGACTTAATGCTGTTTGGAGTCCGCAATCGACATGTGGATAGAGCGATACAGAAAGTTCCCTCGATGAGTTCGGCGAACCATGCGACACATCGATGCGGAATGGATAACCGATATTGCAGGGCGGCCGGCGTGTTCCCATTAAATGCGAGCTTGGTGGTGTGGGAGCTGTTGGGAGGTAGGTGGATGAGGATGACAAGAAGACGAGCCACGAGAGCCGCGAGAGCCGCGAAACTGGCCTGAGGTACCTTAGGTAGGTAGTTAAGGATTGTGCTGCGATCAAGGACGGGCGTCGATTGTCGTGCTTGTATGGCTTGAGCTGAGCTGCAGCCTTAGCCTTGGTGCTGCGAACTGCCGACAGAGTACGAAGTATTTATTTTATGACCCGAGCACCTGGTTTAGGAAGTTGAAGCGGCATTATGGGAAAATGATAAGCATGATTCCCGCTGGGCGAAATTCACGGTGGTGCGCAGGTGGCCGATGCAGGTAGGTGATACTGGTGGACTGGGCTGACAGGGTCGTGGGCCTAGCTTTGGCAAAGATCGGATGTTGTACTGGATGGGGTTAAGGGAAGAGAGATGGGATAAGGATTTGTGGATGTGGATGTGGATGTGGACGAGGACGAGGACGAGGACGAAGACACAGGAAAGGGGGGCCTTTGCTTTATGCACAGCGCTCGCTCTAGTCTAGTCGGGTCACATCGACCAATGGCCTGCACCATGACCATGGTAAAAAGGGAAAGAGGGAACGAGGGAAAGAGGGAAAGAGGGAAAAATGCGAGAAGAGACCGTCTGCTCGTCCACTCTCGTCCACTCTCGTCCGTCAGCCACGCCGTTGCTCCAAGGCCGCCCTCGAAATGTTTTCCTCGACCATTGCCCTCCATTGCCCTCCACGTATGATAAGAGGCGCATGTGATGAGACGAGATGCCAGACAGATACTGTCAAACCCCGTTGACTGACTGGACCAACAACTTTCTTTCAACCCTGTCCCATGCCTTAATGCCTCGTCCTCGGCACAGATCGAGACGGACCCGTGGGAGTGGGTGTCCAATGGCATCGACAAGCAAGAGGTCGATTCGCAGTCAGCATGAAGCATGAACCAGTTTGACTGTAACCATGGACCACTCGCTGCTCTGCTGTTTCACTGCAGGACAGCTTGTCCCAGCTCTCCGGGACTCTCTGCGCCACCTCCATCCATTTTCAGCGCGACGAATAATCCCGTCTCTCTCTTGTCGCTCCTTGGCTCCGGCTATCGTCTGTCACCTGCCTGTCGTCCCATCATATTTTCAACCCCTGCATCTGGTCTGGCCATCGGGAACTATAATTACTCGGGCTGACGACCCCACATCCCACGTCAACCTTCCAAGCTTGCAAGACGGGCAAAGGTGGAGATAGTTGTGGCCCCTTGAATGAATTGCAAAGGTTAGGTTGAGGCCGGGTTGGCCACGGGTTCGTCAAGTTCATCACCACTCGCGTCAACTGGCCCAAGGCGAGCGTGCCTAAAACGAAGTGTTTCCCTTCCAGCTTCTGGCTTGTTTCTCTTTCCGCTTTCAGTCCTATCGCTATCGTTCACGATTGGCAGATTATCATGCGACCAACAACACGGCTTTGCACATGTTACACAACAGAAGCCGACACCATAGCTCAATCTTGAACAAAATGAGACCATCCCTTTAAAATGACCTACGTGCGTGGTCGGAAGCAATCCGGGTGAGAGGATTAGATCAACAAAATGAGGTTTGATAAAAAAAACTTGATGCAGCCAAACAGACTTATAAATTACGTCTTGCCATTTACTAAACCAGGATCTGTTATAGACTAATTCCGAATCCCAATCACTTTCTATTGGCTACACCCATTGGTATGGTCAGTGCTGTGTTGGTATACATTGAATATTACTTGACAGAACTCCCTTAACTCCCATTAAACCAGACATTGCAAAGAAACCGATCCGGAGCGTCACGGGTCAGGAACTGTTTGCTCAGTGAAAAGCAACAGTCTGAACCTCTTTTGTCCAGCCTCCGGTTACAGAACGAGGAGGAGGCCAACGGCGGCACCGATGATGTTGGCTGCAACGCTGTCAGCACCAGCAACAACAGGAAGACCAGTGGTGGTGGTGCCGGACGTGGTGTCAGAGGGAGCACCTTTGGCTGGCTGGGGGTTCTTGCACTTGTCACCCTTGCAAGAGGGGGTGTCAGGGGAGGTAGAGGAGGTAGAGGAGGTAGAGGAAGGGGAAGTGGGAGGAGAGGGAGGGCCAGGAGGAGGAGGGGCGGCCTTGCAGTTCTGGCCTTTGGCATCGCAGATGATCTTCTTGTAGCACTCGTCGCCGGCGCAGTTCTCGTGTTTGCACTGATCACCATTGCAGACGTATTTCTTCTCACACTCAGAGCCAATGCACTGCTCGTATGTGCACTTGCCGTTCCAGCAGACAACCTTCTTCTGGTTGCACTCGGCGCCTTTGCACTCGGCATACTTGCAATCAGAGCCGTTGCAGATGACGAGCTTGTTCCAGTAATCGGTGTTGCACGTCTCAGTTCGGCACTTGTCGCCGTCGCAGATGACACGGTACTTGACGCTCCCGGTCTCGCATGGGACCTCAGGACCGCATTGGTCACCATAGCAGACGATCTTCTTCTTGTGCCATTCAGTCCAGCCCTTGGGCTTGTCGCTCTCAGTGGTAGGATAAGTCCAGACCTTTGTGGTCTTGGAGCCAACGGGGCAGTTGGTGACGGTGGGTGCGCAGGAAGTGATGGTCTCGACCTGGGTGGTGGTAACAAGCTTGGTGGTGACGCCGCCGGAGCCACCAGAACCACCAGAACCACCACTTCCACCACTTCCACCATTTCCACCACTTCCACCATTTCCACCGTTTCCGCCGTTTCCGCCGTTTCCACCACTTCCACCACTTCCACCACTTCCACCACTTCCACCACTTCCACCACTTCCACCACTTCCACCACTTCCACCAATACCACCACTACCACC
>KQ061707.1:128477-219773 GCA_001008035.1 Atkinsonella texensis | reverse complement strand
CCACCGTTTCCGCCGTTTCCGCCGTTTCCACCACTTCCACCACTTCCACCACTTCCACCACTTCCACCACTTCCACCACTTCCACCACTTCCACCACTTCCACCACTTCCACCACTTCCACCACTTCCACCACTTCCACCACTTCCACTGATACGTTCGTACATGGAGACAGCAACGTTAGTAGAAATAACAGCCTGGCGACGCATCACGGCTCCAGCTGAGCCGCAGTTCTGGGCCTTGTTGCCTGGGCAAGGAGCATTGCACTTCGCCTTGTCGATCTTAGTAACCATGGCGGCTGCGACGTCACCACCGCAGATGCAGTCCCTGGCGCAATGTTAGTCATGGTCGATTCTCTTTTCATCTTGTGCACAATGGCTAATACTCACTTTCCACTGACACCCATGTATTTGGTTGGGCAGCTGGCTGCGCACAAGTCAAGACTCATGTCGCTGGTGGAGGCAACCTTCTGAAAGCCGGGGAAGCCCAAGGTGGATGTGACGCAGCCAAAGAACCTGAAGTCACCGATGATGTCGGGCAAGCCTCCCCCAGTTGAATTGCCGAAAGTTTGGGCCATGGCCAGGTTGGCCGCGCCAACAGCGGCGAGGACAGCGAAATGCATTGTGATTGTTGGAGGATCGAAAAAGGGCAAATATGAACGAGCGACTGAAGCTCTCGAGGCCGGTTAACGATTGAAGTCGAGGCTTGTTTGGGTAATGATCGAGTACGACAGATTGACGAGTTGAAGCGATAGCGACATGGTTTATATGGGCCGAACATCAAAGTCGAGACGCGTCCAAGATCAGTATGTTGGTAGCCGAAACTAGCTTCGGCTCGCCATTTTGACCTGGAAAGAATGCATGGCACTTGTGAAGAATGCATGGCACTCATACTAGACCTATGTTTGCATACCACGGCAGGATACGCCAAAGCGTGTTGGGTGGGCGAAATGGTAACATTCTGACTTGGTCAAGAATGCTGTCATTTCCACTTCATGTTGCGGCTGTCAATGTTGTGTCTCACGAACGCTGCGATCAATGTCTGAGACTTGGTGTACATCTGCAAGGGCGAACACAAGGGGACCGATGGGGGAACATGGACACGATGAATAGCGTTGGCGAGTCGATGGAGCAGGCAAGCAGGGCAGCGAGAGAAGGGAGGGTTTGCCCAGCCGTAGTTGTTGATGATGGATGTGAGCTGCGAGTGGGTCTGGCCTGGAGACGATAAAACATGGTTGGAGAAAAAAACAAAGATGTAGGGTAGCTTCCGTTCTTGACCTATTCTCGCTCTTTCGGGCCAGCCATGCATGTCATTGTATTGTGAATAAGTGTCAGGATCACTTGAACGATGTCGTCTAGTTTGTTGGCGACTATCAATGCTAGCTCTGTTCATTGTATTCGACTTTCAATGCGGTGTGTTGTGATGGCGTAATGTCAAGGCTTGCTGTTTTGATTCCCGAAGGCTATACCGACAGAGTACACTGGGTGGAGGTCCTGGGTGGAGGTCCTGGGTGGAGGTCCTGGGTGGAGGTCCTGGGTGGAGGTCCCTCGGTCGTCAACCGTCCAACCGTCCATGAATGAATGCAGCTCAGCAAGCCTAGAGGAAAAAAATATCCGTCAAGTCAGGTATGCGACGTGTTTATTTTTAATTTCCCCCTCCCCTAGCTTACATAGTTCCCGAGCGCGCCCCACAGCGACGAGCCGAGCGATGAGACACTCGGCATCGGAAGATGAACTTGGAGCATTTCACATTGAGCGAAGCGAGGCGGTCAGTGGGAGGGATAACTCGGCGCGCTAGCCTCTCTGGACAAGGAGAAATTACAGGCCCACGCGGGAGGCTCGATTGAATTGAATCCGACCGTGCATGTGAAGCACCAACAACCGAGATGTGCCTCACCACGAGTCACTCACCGCCGACCGCCGATGGTTTTCACCACCAGGAGGGGAAACGAGGGGGGGACCAAGGGGGGGAAACCGGAAGAAAAGGTAAAAGCCCGGGTTCGCTCGGTACTGGAAGGCCGGTTGGGCCGCATCTCGAGTGAACAAACGAGGCAACGGGCCCAGGAAAGGAAAAACCAGAACAAAAGTTTCGAGAGCGGCACGACGAAACAACAACAACAACATTCCAGACGACCCCCCCCCCTTCCCGTGCGGACCCCTCTCCTTGCAGAACCATGGCCGCACACAAACTCGTCTCCCACGCCGACCACATCGGATCGCTCATCCGTCCTCCCTCCCTCGCCAGCCTCCAAGACCAAGCCGATGCTGGAACCATCACGGCCACCCAGCTGCGCCACGGCCAGCGCGCCGCCATCGACGACGTCGTGCGCAAGCAGCGCTCCCACGGCGTCCGGGTCTTCTCCTCGGGCGAATTCGACCGCAAGTTCTACTTCTCGGGCTTCTTCGAGAAGCTCGGCGGCTTCCGCGCCGTCAGCCCTGTGCCGTGGGACATGGCGCGCATGTCGGCGCCGCCCATGGCCGCGCTCAAACGAGCCGGGAAGCAGTACATGATGGCCGCCGTGTGCGAGGCCAAGATCCGCTACGAGTCGAGCCCGTACCTCGAGAACTGGAAGCTGCTGCGGGACTGTGTCCCCGAGCACCTCTGGCCCGAGTGCAAGTTCACCATGCCGCCGCCGTGCTACTTCCATCTGCGCCTCGCGCCTGGCAAGTCGTATGATGCGGCCGTGTACGCCGGTGACGCCGACTTCTTTGCCGACCTGGCTGCTGCGTACCGGATGGAGATCAAGACGCTCTACGACGCTGGGCTGCGGAACCTGCAGATTGATGACCCGACGCTGGCGTATTTCTGCTCCGACGACATGGTCGAGTCGCTGAGGGCCGAGGGCGTTGATCCCGATGCACTGTTCGAGCTGTACATGAAGGCGCATAATGATTGCATTGCTGATCGTCCTGCTGGTATGCATGTTGGGCTGCATGTCTGCCGTGGTGAGTTATTCGTTCATCTAATCTCCCCTTTTCCTTTTCAATATCTGGTCTTGTGTGATGTCACGCTGCCATGGAAACATCGTGAAGCAAGTGCAATGTGTTAACATGCTATGGCGCCTGGCCCCAGGCAACTTCTCCAAGTCGGTACACTTCAGCGAAGGATCCTACGAGAAGATCGCCCAGCGCTTCTTCACCACTCTCAACTACGACACCTTCTTCCTCGAGTACGACGACCCTCGCTCGGGTGGCTTTGAGCCCCTCCGCTTCTTGCCCGTCGGCAAGAACGTCGTCTTGGGCGTGGTGACGACCAAGGATCCAGAGCTCGAGGATGTCCACGTCGTCAAGAAGCGCGTCCTGGAGGCTGCTGAAATCATTGCCAAGGGACAAGGCCGCACTGTCGAGCAGGTCATGGACAATATCGGCGTCAGTCCGCAGTGTGGCTTTGCAAGCGTTGCCGTCGGCGCAGATGGCATGACTGAGGAAAAGATGTTTGCCAAGTTGAAGCTAGTGAATGATATTGCGAAGGAGCTGTGGCCTGGGAAATGATGTCTTCTCTCTCTCTCTCTCTCTCTTTTCCTCCTCAAAAAATTAGCACCGCAACAAGGCTGGTCTTTTGCTCTGAATGAGATATATGGAAAATGATTTATCGTCGCCATTTCTCAATCGCAGTATCAGGTAGGGCTGAGGCTGAGTGAGTATGTTCCGGAAAATGACAACCTTTTCAACTTCACACTGCGGGACAGTCGTCTCACTTAATTTCTTTAAGTCTGTGGACTATTCTGGTTGTGTTGGCTTTTTGCCGAGGACGTGCCAAGGCTATGTATTGAGCCACGCGAGGCTGTTGGATGAAGCTCAACGAACCAAGTATATGAGGCGCATTTGTGCCCCAGCCCCTGATTTCTTTGTGATCCCACTCGACCCCAACGTCCAAAGGTTTAAAAGAGCCTTCTGGCTTTGTGCCATGGAATAGGTAATTTGTGATCCCGCATGCCATATCACGCTGCGTTTCAGCAGGCCGGAGCTCCCTCGTCCACGCATCCGCGCCCTCGGCGTCGGCCTCCCATACACAACTCCCTCTCTCCAACAAGTCGCCGCAGCCGCCTTACATGGGGTATAATTTTATACGTACATCAGCCATGGTGTTTGTACGGTATTTTGTTTGGTATTTCATGGTTCTCTAGCTAGGGTACGACTAGGCACACGGTGTTACATTATTGGGCCTTACCTCAGGCAGTGCTGGCACGAATTGGGATGGGATAATTACAAAAATCAATAAAACATAACTGACGTCCCAGGCTTCCTACGATCTGTATGCAAATGCTTAATTCAGGCAAGGACAGGTCTGAAGTTGTGGTGGAGGAGTCTGCAGGGTAGCCAGCCTGGGGGGCCTGCCCCGAAGTGGTTGAACGGTGCTTGACTTCGCGGCGCCCAGGCTGGAAAGACGAAGGAGCAATGTGAAAATCGACCGGCAGTTCCAATTGGATGCATCGGCACCCTGTGATCCAGAAACCTCTCTCGTCTTGGAAGGTCGAAGTAATACGAGCAAAGTTGGTACATACCCCGCAACGACGGACGGCCCACAGCGGTTATCATCGAAACCACCAACTTCAACGTCGGATCAGCAATCGTTTCCCGCTCATATCTAAGCGAAAACCGGGAGCACCTGAGGCTAAAACGATAGCAAAGCGCCGGTGCACTGTGAAAAACCCCCCATCTGCACACATCATTCACACCTAGTCAAGCCGCCGGTCGGAATGCCCATCTCGAAGGACTTCGCTGTCCCCAGCTCCGCACAGCAGCTCGATGTGCCGCAAGGCCCCAACGCGAGGTCCTTCATCATCTTCATCTCGTCCGAGGACCCGGATACCAGGCAGCCATGGTGTCCCGATGTCAGAGCGTCCTGGCCTCACGTGGTTGCTGCCTTTGAGGGCCAGACGTCGCCTTTGCTCAACGTGGTGGAGGTTGGACAACGACCAGAGTGAGTTGAGTCTTGAGGCCGGGAGAAGTATGAAAGAGGCACAAAGAGGCTGACGATGTCCGTTCTTCGCCGTGCTCGCTTTACTCTCGTCTACAGATGGAGAGACCCTGAGAATGTCTATCGCAAGAACTGGAATGTCTATGGTGTTCCTACGCTGGCTAGATTTCAACGCGTGAATGGCGAGGTGGTTGAGACTGCCAGGCTGGATGAGAATGGGATTATGAACGTCAAGGCGCTTCATGAGTTTCTGAACTAGGCCCTCATGGGGGGTATCTGCTTGGTATGCATGGTATAGATTCTGTCCTTTTTTTTTTTTTTTTTTTTTTGGGCGGATTCTGAGCATTTCAGGTTGGAACTAGAGCCCAGTGAGATTCTTGAGTGTGAAAGTGTCTCGTCAACTCGTCTAGTTATCGCGGATCCCAGTACCCCATGACTTCGGTAAGACTCTTTCGGAAATATGTGAACGTTTACGAAAGGGTCAGCATAAGTTTAGACGTGACGGAGAAGAATATTTGTTTTCACGTTCATGTCCTTTCCACATGCCACTTCCACAGGACACAACGTCATGTCAACACTGCCCAGGCAATTTGCGTCATCAATGCCACAATCGTAAGCAACTCTCTGTGCGACGAGAGCTTTCCAGTTGGCTTTATTAGACTCTTTTAGGAAAGTCGCTAATACTAGTTCCATCGAAGACTCCAACTCAATACTCTTAGTAGATACTGCTTTCCCGAATAATTTGCCCAATAGCTTTTGCAAGTTCCTATATTGCCGCAATTAACTAATACTGTTATTTGAAGCCCTTCCAGCTTTTATCTCTAAGTAGATAGAATATGTCGAAGCTACTGGGCACGCTCATCATGAGATCTTCTAATTCTCCTTGCGCAGTGCCTTCGTTTTTTCTTCTACTTAAAGAGGTAAAAGCAGAAGGGCCCTTGAATAATGGCATTAGCTAATAGCGGCGAGACAGAAGCTTGCAAAAGCTATTAGGCTGTTAAGACTGCTGGGGAGGGGGGGCTTGAAACGGACGAAGTGAGGGTCGAGGAACAGAGAGGTCGTGGATAGGGAGGTGCTACCTAGGGGTGGGCGCTTGAAGGTTTTCAATCTCTGACCTTCCTGGAAACTATGATCGCGCTGTCGCGGCCTCTTTATACACGTTGTGGGCTCGCTGCTTGTGCCCCGCCCAGCTAGGGCAATCCGAGCCCTTCCCAGGGTCACGTGGTCCTCACCCGAGCTCTGCGTGCGCCTGCGCGCTCCAAACGTGCCCGTTTGGTCTTATCGCTCGTGACATGGGCATACTGTTGCAAAAAGCAGCATATGCTAATAATAGTATTGAGTTAGAGTCTTGGATAGAACTGGTATTAGCGACTTCCGAAAAGAGTTTAAAGCCAAGATGGAAGCTTTGTCAGGACGTTGGGCGTCGAATGTTGGAACAAGATGTCAGCCGAGCCGAGCGTCCGCGCGTGAGAACTTATCATCAATGCCTTCGCTCGCGAGAGAAGGCCATGTTGTTGCCTGGACTACATGCCATCAGATGTGAGCATTACCTGACCAAGCGGCCAGGCTGGCATGTTTGTCAAATACTCCCTGTTGGAGAAGTCAAGTATGTGGACTAGGCCAGGCACCAGCTTTCTCGGCATCGGTGGAAGAGAGCACCAGGCCATGAAAGCCATGGAGGCCATGGAGGGAGGGATGGTGGACCATCTTTCGTAGCTATGTGGAAAATGGCGTCAATATTTCCAACGTGGGATGAACTGTCCTTGCCCGCTGCTGTCAGCAGTATCGCCAGCATGAAGCCCTCACTTGTTCGGCTGCGTTGGTCAACATTAGTAAGTCTCTCTTTTTTCCCCACCCCCCCGGGTCCGTGGGCACAGTCGAAGAATCATCCTGTTCTGACACCTTTGATCAGTCCGCCGTGACGAACTGGTCACAAAGGCGGGCTCACTCCCTTGTTGGAAAACTACCGGACAGTTGGCTCGTGTGCAGCGCGCCTGCAGGAGAAAACCTTTGACAATGGGCACTGGGCATCAGCTGCACCGCGCGACCTCGCACACAATAGGCATCGCTGCCACTAGCACGCTCCTGGCCAGCAGCACCTGGGTGCACCTGGGTGCACCTGGCAAGCACCTGGCAAGCACCTGGCAAGCACCTGGCAAGCACCGGGCTTGGTATCAAGCCGATACACCAGATCGACCTGATCCGCGACTTGATGCCAGAGGAGGCTATTAGATTGGATGCTCAAGACTGAGCTCAAGACATCCATTTCTGCCCCATTTGCTCATTCTTTCCGCCCATCAAGTCCAAGTCCCTATTCGTCGCGTCACGAGTCCCTCTTGATTGGGTCAAACGCCTGCGTCGCCTGCGCCGCCCGTGCCGCCCTTGCAACCAGCCTCGTCTTCCTCTCCGTTCTTCGCTCAAACTCAACCGCCTTATCCCACCATCAAATATCCTTTTTATTTACTCTTATAAAGCATCGCTTTGCATCTACAGCCTCTGACGTTGTCCGCCTCTCCCCCATCTCGAGCTCCTCGCTCTTTTTTTTCTTTTTTCTTTTTTTTTTTTTTCCCCCTCCTCCCATTCACACACACGTAGACCCGGGGCCACCGGCCCTCGACTAGTCCGCGCGCCCACCATGTTCGACCTCTTTGCCATGCTCTTATCGTACGTCTCCATCTGTGCCCCGCCGTCATGTCGTCACAAGGGTCTCCCGCAGGCTGGCTGCAGAACCAACCCCTCGTGCCTCATGCCCCTTCTTCGTCGTCGTCCATCGCCTGTGCTAACGTGGGAGACAATGTTCGTGCCGACAGCTCTATTGCGTCCTTTCTATTTCCGATCTTTGCTTCATATAAGGCCTTGAAGACATCAGATCCCGCTCAGTTGACGCCATGGCTTATGTACTGGGTCGTGTTCAGCATCTGCCTGCTCGTTGAGTCGTGGTTCTCCTTCATCCTCTTCTGGTAAGTGGCGATCTGGACAACCAAAACAACCTGCGCGACTTGAATTTCTCCCCAGCTTGGGGGAAGTCTACTAATCCGGAGATTTTTCTGTGTTTTACCAAACGACAGGATTCCCTTCTACGGTTATGTTCGCCTCCTCTTCTTTCTCTACCTCATCCTGCCGCAGACACAAGGCGCGCGCATATTGTACGAGGAGAAAGTCCATCCTTTCCTCCGAGACAATGAAAACACCATCGACGAGTTCATCGCAAGCGCACACGATCGACTCAAGACCGCCGGCATGACTTACATCAGACGGGCAATCGGGTACATCAAGACGAACATCCTCAACCTCCCTCCGTCGGAGCAGGAACCCACACCTGAGCCTGCATCAACCGGGCCTCAGAGCTATACACAATCGCTTCTCGCCCGGTTTAGTGTCCCGGCCGCACGATGGGCCGGCGCCGGCGCCGCCAACACTGGCAACGAATTCTTCAACTTGCTGGCGAATGCCGTTTCCGTGGCCACCAGCGCCGGCGGCTTGACAGGTGGCTCTTCGGGAAGAAATATGAGCAACTCGGAGACGCTCATTCCCCCTCATTTGCGTGGCTCAGCCGAAAGGATGAACTTTATTGCCGCTCAACGCGAGCGCCTGAACATAGTTCTCAGTGCCTTGGACCGAGAGGCTCAGCAAATCCAGCGCGATGGCACGGACAGGTCCCGTGGTGCACACAATGCCGCTGATGATGAGGAGCCGGCCCAGAGACCGCCCAGTAGGCAGAGCATGTTCAGCGGTCTGAGCAAAAGTCGTAGCGAGACAGATTTTGAGAAGGTTGAAGCCGAAAGCGAAACGGAAGACGAGTTGAATCTACGCCGCCGACACGCATCATCTGGCATAGGAGGGGGTTCCTGGATGCCTTGGGGATGGGGCTCTGGTGCAGAAGGCAGTGGTGCAGGGCCGAAACAAGATTAGCAATCTCACTTACGTTGGGTCAGGAAGGAGTTGGAACCATTTGCGTAGAATCCCGCAGTCCTCGGCTCCTTGTGTCCGGGGCAAAGTCACTTTCCGTGCTCCCTTGTAGACGAAATAAGGGGTTCCCTTCATTTACCTTTACGCTCCAATCGTCTCAGAACACGTACGTTCGGTGAAACAAGCATGCTTTGCCGCCATATGATAGTCTATTATGCCAAATCGGAGTAATGTCACTTTTATCGTATACCGGGCAACTTGGTGCCTATCATACAAAGCCCTCGTCGGAGAATCCTTCTTGTTTACAGCTCCCTCCCTGCCTTTACCCAACGGTATATCTTACTTGGCCAATTTATAAGGGTACGCAACTTCCACGTCCCCCTTCCTATACCAAAATGTCCTTTTCTTCTTAGTCGTGACATGCTCAACCCACACCTCCTCCATATGCGTCTTCTTGAACCAGCGTACGAAATGCGGATCCCATAGCTCGGACCCGATTCCCAAGTCCTTGCAGCAACGCATCAGAGCATTGGACTTGCATCCCTCGACAGCGGAGGGAAGTTGCTCGTCGGAGAAGAAAGGATTTTCACCCTGTGCTTGTGAAACGAATCTGTAGAGTGACGTGTAGTTAGTAAATAACAATACTAATGATAATTGTGTGTCCACGCTGGTTCATTGGTGCACCGGCTTTCGAGGTGAGGCAATTTGGTAAAAGCGCTGCGACTTACCGTCCATCTGCAAAGAGGGCATATTCTCTCGTGACAATGCCATTGCCGACGACGGCATCTGATTTTGGAATCAGACCCCACCCCATGGGTCCGAAAGTCTCGTTGAGTCTCCGTCGGTACTTGATCTCAGGGAGATAGATGACGCCATCGGGCTTGACTTCGATGTCCGTCACGGAGACGGGAGCCATGAGGATCTTGAACTGCTCTTCCGTGACGGGCTTGGCAGATATCCCGTGAAAGCTTCTTGACCAGTCTAGCGCGCCTGGGTCCGCGGCCTGCGAGGCATCGCTGGGCTGGTGGGCGAATGTCTTGGGTTCGTATGTGACAGGGGGCTGGAGCTCGGCCGCCGGCGCTTTTGTGCTGGCGTTGCGGGCTATCGAGACTGGCTTCACGGCGGGCTTGGGCTTTTGCCATTTGGAGTAGGCCTTGGGGGTCGTCGTCGTCGTTGTCGCCTTGGCGGCGGCCTGCTCTGTTGGCGGCGGTGCTGTTGGCGTGGCCTCGGAGGCGTAGAATCGCGTCAGGGGCGCGAGGGATCGTGATCGAGTGACGGCTCGAGCTGCGGCCGAGACGGCTTGTCTTGGAAGGAACATGGCATAGATGGGGGGTGGAATCCGGCGCATATATCTGGACGGTTACCTGCGTGCCTAGGTAGTAGGTAGACGAGGCGGCGGGTGGGATCGTGGGGGGTCAAACATGGATCGATTGGGAGAGTTGGATGTGGCGAGGAAGGAAAGCGGCGTGCAACGTTTTTTTTTTTTTATTCATGGGAAGCTCCCAAGTGGCAAGTGGCTCCACTCAAGTTGCGCGCCGCCAATGGCGTGCCACCTTCATACGGCCAGCTTCAATGAGCCAACATGTCATGGACAAGGAACATCAGTTAATAAGAAATTATTTTAGGGGCAATAGAGCTGCGGATGTAGTATATAATTTGCTAAACAGGCCATGGTATACCTTGCAAGCAAATTTGGGGATTTGGGAACCTAAGTGTTTTGAGTGGAAGTGCGCTGGTCGTTTCCATGTCGTTTCCAACACTGCTTGAACTCTTCCATCTGGGAGTGCCAATCATGTTAGTTTGGCAATGGTCAATGGTCAATGGTCAGGAGCAGCATGTCTGGATGCATGGCCAACGGTGCTTTAAATGACCGATCCAAAACGAACGGTGAGTGGAATCGTCCGTCTGCGGGCTCACGGTTTGCGCTAAAAGAACACTCACCTCGGCCGCACACGCTCTCCAATCTTTCTTCTCAAAGTAGCAGTCCGTCATCTTCATGTTCTCGTCTAGAAGCACAGCAGGTCAGACAGACCAGTTGACCTTTCCCGCCGCAACTACGGAGTGGAAGCAGCGCATCTGTGGCTGATGCCGATACAGCCCGCGGTGGCCCAACGGTCAAATGGAATACGGGCCCAGATGGACTCCTTGGGATATCGTATATCGTCTCCGGGCAACGTACCTGCACAGCCGGTGCTGAGTATCCTCTTGTCCCTGTGTGACGGACGACAATGGTCAGCCTATGGCTTGGCGTCGGGCAGATAGACAACACTCGGAGCGACGAAGTCCACTCACCACGCATCTGGCTCATCATCATCTACGGGCTGCGCCGTGCTGGGACCTTGCGCCTCTTTGTTAGCCATTTCGAGGCGAGGCGACCCGGGTCTTTGTTGCGGGCGATGGTTGCGTGTATGTGGAAGTGGAAGTGGAAGTGCAAGTGGGACAATCGGCCACTTCGCGACATTGCGAATTTCGAAAACCCTAAAAACCGTCCCTTGGCTGGAAACCACGCTCAGGCATCATGGCGCCTAGGAGGCTCAACGTCCTCGTCTACACCGGTAAGGCCCCGGGAACTCGCATCGGATCATTTCACCAGTCCAGAACATAGAGGGACTATTTATTCACCACGCTCAATTGCTGAAATCTCTGTGATTCACACACTCAGGCACAGGCACCACGTCAGAATCCGTCCGGCAATGCATGTGCTCAATCCGTCGGCTCCTTGCACCAAACTACGCCGTCATACCCATCTCAGAAACCGCCATTCTCAAGGAACCCTGGGCACTGACATGTGCACTCCTTGTACTTCCAGGCGGCGCCGACCTGGGGTACTGCAGAGTGCTCAATGGGCAAGGAAACCGCCGCATCAGCGAGTTCGTCCGTCGCGGAGGCGCATATCTTGGTCTTTGCGCCGGCGCCTACTACGGCTGCAACAGGTGCGAGTTCGAGGTGGGGGACAAGAACCTTGAAGTCATTGGCAGCCGGGAATTAGGCTTCTTCCCGGGGACGTGTCGCGGAGGTGCCTTTCGAGGGTTCGAGTACCGCAGTGAGAAGGGTGCGCGCGCGGCGGGTTTGAGAGTGACCAAGGGGGCGTTCAGGGAGAATCTCGCCGACGTATTTGCTTCTTACTGCAATGGAGGTGGCGTCTTCGTTGATGTAGGAAAGGTTACTGGGCGCAAGGTGGAAGTCCTGGCTTCGTATGAAGACGATATCGACGTGGATGGGGGCAATGGTAAGGCCGCGGTTGTGTTGTGTCACGTTGGTGATGGCATGGCTTTGTTGTCTGGTCCGCATCCAGAGTATGTCAATCTCGAGGTTCCTTGCGTTTTCTTCTACTTGTTCTACTTGTTCTTATTATTATTATTATTTTCTCAGCGGTTTGCTGACATCCACTCGCAGGTTCGCGCCTGCAAATCTGTCTCCCCAGCCGGGAATTCCAGGCTACGCAGACCTAATCAGCAAGTTACAAGAGGATGACGAAGCTCGCTTGGACTTTCTGAGAGCTTGTTTGAGGAAACTCGGCCTAGAGGTGAGCGCCGAAAACACATCGTTGCCCGCACTGTCCAACATCCATCTCTCTGCCGTAGACAACTCTCAGGTCTCAGAATTGCTGTGCTCGTGGGCAGACATAATAGAGAAGGATACGGACGAGGAGTACATCATGGGCGGGAGCGACACCTTTCGCATTCGGAGCGATCAAGATGGAATCTCTGTCCAGGACCTGATGCAAGCTCTCCCCGACACAGGCGCCGAGCCTTCTTCTATTGGTGAGACTGGAACCGTGGACTGCGCCGCAATCACCAAGAGCATCATCGCTCACGAGAAGGCTCTCCCTACGGCCGAGATGACGCCCCGTTTCAACCATGGACTATACTATTCCAGCATCGAGAGGTTCCGGAAGATAGAAGAAGCTGCCGAGACCTGGGGCAACGTGCTCATGTACGGCGATGTCGTGACCAGCACCAATTCTATACTTGAAAAGTGTGTTCCCTTGATTTCTCATAACCTGCCCTGCCGTCTCTATACGTGACATTCTGCTTGTCTCATACTCAAAGTCGAACAGGAACCCTAAACTCATGGCGAAGCTCCCTACGGGATTCACCTTTTCTGCATCGACGCAAGTCGCTGGGCGTGGTCGCGGATCCAACGTTTGGGTCGCACCGCCCGGTGGCCTGATGTTCTCCACCATCGTAAACCACCCGGCTCACCTCGCGGCCTCACGGCCCGTAGTTTTCATCCAATATATCGCTGCAATTGCCATCGTCGAGGCCATCCTGTCCTATGATGTGGGCTATGAGAACCTCCCCATCAAGTTGAAGTGGCCGAATGACATTTGTAAGTGCAGCAGAGCCACCGATGCCCTGCCATTTTCCAAGAGATGAATAGAAAACACGGGCTAAAAAGGCCTTATTGAAAGGCAGGGAGTGAGCTAACAGTGTGTTTTGCAAAGACGCCCTCGACCCAACCGAGCCAGCCTCGTCGAAAACATACGTCAAAATCGGCGGCATCCTCTCTCAGTGCGGCTACTCCGACGGCTCCTATCAGATAGTTCTCGGCATCGGCATCAACGCCATCAACCCTCGACCTACGACCTCCATATCCGACCTGTTACCACCGAACGCGTCTCCGCTTCGCATCGAGACCCTCCTTGCCCGGATCATCACCCGTCTGGAATCCCTTCACGCACAGTTCCGACGCGAGGGCTTTACAGAGAAGCTTCAGCGCAGGTATTATCGCCACTGGCTGCATACCGGGCAGGCTATCTCGCTGGAGGCAGAGGGGGGGGTGCGGGCCAGGGTGCTGGGCATCACGACAGACTGGGGCATGCTGGAGGTTGAGGAGACGGATGCGGAGGGGAGAGGCACGGGCAGGATCTGGACGTTGCAGAGTGACGAGAACAGCTTTGATTTCTGGAGGGGGTTGGTAAGGAGGAAGCAGTAGGTTCTTCAATGGTTTCTTCCGTCCATCGTCGGCGAGACACAAATCTCTCGTTGAGCTTTTGTGCATGAAAATCTAAGCTTGTAGTTGCGACTTCTTTTCATGGTTGCACTAAGTACCCTGTTTGTTGATAACCTGGCACATTTGCAAATGACGCGCACACACTGCACAGACAACAGATTCTTTAAGAAACGCCAATCCATTCGAAAGATTGAACGGAGACGCATTTAACATACACCATCATAGGGGCTCGTCTCATGCCTAAAGCCCGAGGTTTCCAGTAAGAGATGATGAACATTTTGAGATGGCGCCACCACGTCCCGTTCATTTCCCTTTCTCCTTTTCATCTCTATTCGTAAAGCATTCTCTCCGGGGGGGGGGGAATTGATTCATATAATACAATATATATTAAAACATGAAAGCATAAAGCGTCTTGGTTTTTTCGGTTCTTTTCATCTAACATTGATCTCCAGTGTCCCATTTTATCTGGATGGGAAATCACAAAAAAAAATGTCCCTAGACGATGCCACCCTGCAATAAAAAAAGAACGCCGTGCCATGCCGCAGTCGAGAGTGAAGATGTACATATAATGGAGCGGAGCAAGAAGACAAGTCTCGAACAGTGTCTCATCTCTCCTGGGCGGAACCGACTTGCTTCAAGTCCTGTCCGCCGCGTTTCATTTCCCAGCGTGCAAGATAGATTTTTCTAACCAAGCTTCTGGGGAATCTATAGTCAAGTGACGAGTGTGATGCAGTTTCATTCCCCCAGCATGAGTGACAAAGGGATGAAAAAAAAACGCAGCAAGAAAAAGGTCGACAACCGGGGGGGGGCCCAAATGGTGTCTTTTATTTGTCCTTGTAAACCTTTGGTTTCCAGCCCTCCTGTATCTCGGCCTCTTGCTCAGCCTTTGCGCGAATGGGCCCGATTTCCCGCTCGAATCGCTCCTTGGCCCGCACAATCTTGCTCTGCAGATAGAAGCTGCCGCCCTTCTGCGGGTCGTTGGCGTCAAACAGCCGCTTGTATCGCTCGAGAACCTTTTCCACGTCGGCCTGGCCACCGGCAGGAGGGCTGACGTTGAGAATCTTGCAGGCTTCGTCCAAGGACATGCCTGACGACAGGGAGGCGCCTGCCGAGGCGCCGCCGCCGGCTTTGGCAGCCGCGCGCTGGTATTGCGACGCAGCCTGGGCTTGCTTGTACGCTGCCATGAAGGATCGGCCGAGGATTCGGGAGCCTGTTACGAAGGCTGTGAAGACGAATCGATGCGCCTGCGGACGGCGGCGGTTTAGCCATTACACTCACCCGGTCTGTCAAAGGGGGGAAAACATCGCCATCGCCGTGACAGCAGGCATGTCACGAGAGACTGTGACGAAGCTTGTTTTTGTCGCAGATTCGAAAAGGAGACCACGGTGGGATACGCACCATGGTGAGAGGACACTGTGCCTGCCAAACTAGCTGAAGTCACTGGCGGCGTTGCTCCCTGTGACAGGATGCGGTGAGCGGGCGCTGCCGTGTGAGAAGGCCTCCCGCGTCTGTTCGGTCGAGATGCAGAGGGTGAGGTTTTGCAGGTGTCGGGCCGGCGTTCTGGTTTTTTTGCCGCTGCGCTGTTCTGCCAGCGAATTGGTTCTGATCACTGATGGGGGGTATATATTTGGGGCAACTTGCTGTTTAGCCGTGGTTCAGCCGCTCACCGGGCTACACCGAGATAGTGGGGATGGGGATGGAGTCTTGCTGCCTTCTTGGTCTTCCTCATCCTCACAATGTCCCCGAGGTAGAAATACGTATCCGAATATCGAAGCCATTAGAAAAAAAAAAATGCATTCAGTGTTAGATTCTCAGAAATGGTTTGGCTTATTTACGTTGAATGGTTGTCGTGGCCAAATGTGCAGCCAGCATCAAGTCCAACAGTCGTCACTCAGTCCCTCACTCACTCACTCATCCCTCACTCACTCACTCACTCACTCACTCAGTCCAGTCTGCCGTGCAGTGGAGACATGGTGAGAAGCCCGCTCGGCCAAGAATTGCCAATTGAAACCGTACAGCAACGTACAGTGTGACAGGCCACCATGACTCCGCAAGACGTCGCGGTTCTTCTTCAGGAGCATGGCAGCAGGCGCACCGATGGAAGCGACACCAGCTCCCAGCAAGATCAAGTTCGACAAAGGACGGATAAGCTTGCGCCGGTTCTGTCTGCCTGCGAAGAGCTGTGGTCTACCGGGTCAGAGGAGCTGGATTGGATAGCGGAAAACCTAGCTGATGGAAGTCGTGATGGTGAGTTTCTGATGTTGTAATGTGGGCTGTGAAAAAACTACCCTCATAAAGGCTTTCATCGTCCCATCATCCCATACAACCTTTGTGTGATTTGCGGTTCTCATCTATCTACTTTTCCGTTTATCCTTTTTTTTTTTTTTTTTTTTTTCCCAACAAACACCCGACTCAGGAGGTCGTAGCTTACCAGTTATCGCAGTTGCATGGCGGATCCCCCTGGAGGAATCGGGCATTTTGCAATTCTTTCTCGCCCGTCTAGCAGAAGGTAATCTGCGCCAGAAATTACACATCCATGCTCTCCGTCTAATAGGCAACGCTTGCGCGGATACCAACGAGAACCGAGCTCGCGTTGTTGAGAACGATGGCTTGTTGTCCATCGCACAGCATGTATCGGACGAAAGCCTCATACCGTTCAACGTGCCCGTGCTATATAACATCCTGGTAGACTATGGTATGCAGCTGAACCCCTTCCCCCCTCCGCCCTCTCCTCGGAAATGAGCGACAGAGAAACAAGTTTGCTCACGAGAGTAACAGAGCCTGCTCAGCGCCTTGCCTCCAGGTCTCATTTAAGCTCACAGCTCGTCAAGCTCTTGTCATTACCACACATTCTCAACTACGCGCCCTTTGTGCCATACATCTGCAAAATTTTGGCTCTTCTTGTTTCCCAAGAAGGCGAGGCCGCGGCTGCAGATCCAGCCACGGTCGGCGTTCTCCTCACATTGGCACAAGGGCCCGCGGCTGAGGAAGATGTGCAAGACTACGTCAGTCTTGTGTCTGTGGCGGTCGCTTACCTGGCAAGTGAGAACTTGCAGTCCAGGCTGATCGAGGACGACCAAGTGACACTGCTCATGGATACGTTTCACCACATTCACGCCGGCGTCAACATTCTTGACATGGACGATGTGGATATTGCAGCGCAACTGAAACAAGTGCGATCCTCGCTGCTCTCGACCTTGGCCGACGTCTCTGGCAACGACCTATTTGCTCAGAAGTATTCTCTTTCCGACCGCGTCCCTCAAAGACTGCTGACATGGCTCCGTGCCGATAACCTCTTCCTCCAATCAGCCGCCTGCCTCGCCCTAGGCAACGTTTCCCGCTCCGACACTGCATCTGTTGCCTTGGTAGAGAAGTACAGGGCACACGAACTCCTGATGAAACTCTTGTCCAATCCAGCCATCACAGACCCCCAGCTTCTGCATGCCGCCTGCTCCTTTCTCAAAAACCTTGCCATTCCTACCTGTAACAGAACTCAGCTCGGAGACCTTTTGCTTCCATCGTGTCTGCCGAGACTGTTTGACATCGACACCCTGCCTCAAATACAGTTTACAGCCATCTCCCTGACACGTCTGCTACTTCTCAACTGTTCCTCCAACGTTCGACAAATTTGCACGCCGTTGAAGGATGCTTCCTTAGCCGACGCCGCCGATGACACCGAGCAAACATGTGCTAACAGCATCATATCTCTGCATGGAAGATCAGACCATGAACCCACATGTCTCGAGGCAGCGAGATGCCTAGCTGGGATCTGTCGAATGCTTCATTCCACGCCAGTATCTGACCTTCTACCCGAAGCTTGTGCCACTACTACAAAGTCATCACCACCAGTGGACGATGAAGCGCGGAGGCAACGATTTTACGAGAAACACGCGGTACAGAGGCCTTTGAGATTTCTCATTACCCAAGAGAAGTGGCCCGCGCTCAGATCCGAAGCATGGTTCGTATTCGCTCTCATGTCACGATCGCCGGGCGGCGCTGCTATTGTCCTGTCACTCCTTGATGATGCGGTCGCGAAGGGAGTTTTAACGAAAACAATCACAGGCCAGGAGACTGAAGGCAGGGCAGGTGTCGATGGGCAGGACGAGGAACCCGTAGATACCCCAAGCAGGCAGCTGACTTCGGCAGCGTCCAGTTGGCAACTTGACCCTCAGCAAGTTGAACCAAAGCAGAAGGTGAACATGGCCAGGGTGGATGCCGAGAACGCACTTATCCTTTGTACACAGTTGGCCAAACTCGGAAAACACACCCTGGCACCCGAGAAACTTGCTTGGTTCCGGGAATTGGTGTACTACGGTACTCGGCGTGTTGTCACAGATCTAGCTCCGTCTCAGAATACGTAGACAGCATAGGATCAACATAGAGAATAAAACAAAACTAATACGTATTTAATGGAATTGGATAATCATTCCGCTAGCTAGCCTAGCGTAATCAAATATAGATAATCATTTCGCCATTCTAGTCCAATCAAGGCAAGGGAGGCATCTTCACGTCAATCTGTCACCATCACAAGCAAATGCCTTGAAGAACCACAAAACGCATAATGCTTCTATTGGCTTAGACCTAGAGTATCTCTCCACATGAATCGGGCCAAGAACTCCCTCGAGCCTTAAACCGACGTTAGACACTTCCCAAGAGACGCAAAGAGCAAAAAACCCTCAAACACCGATTCCCTTTCTGCTGATTTATTTCTTAGAAGCGCTCTCAGCCTCAGCCTTCTCCCTGGCACGCTTCTCACGAGCACCCTGATATCGCTTGTTGCTTCGGGCCATGCGCAGAGCAGTGTAGGCACCACCCTCGATGGGCTTGGGCATCTCGCTCTTTTTAATCTCCTTGACGGCAAGGTCGGTGGGAGCAATGGGCAGTACTGATGAAATGGTGGCGGCCTTGTTGACCTTGGACAGATCGGTCTTGGTGTCACCCTTCTTGGGGGCGTTTGACTTGCGGGGAAGCAAGATCAGGCGCTCCTTGTATGCCTTGAGGCGAGCAACATTGATTGCCAAGCTCTCCTCAGAAAGATTCTGGCGGCGGTGGTCGACGGCGATACCGATGGTGCTGGCCAGAGGTCGGGCAATACCAGCCTCCTATTAGACATGAGATGTTAGAATACAATCTTTTTATCGGCAGATAACGCCGTGTACGTCGCATCCTGCTTCTCTCAGACAGAGGTCTTCCTGAGTCCACCTGTTTCTTCGTTTTGCATGTTATTGGACCCAAAAAGTCGGGTCGGAGAGAGGGGTTGGCAATCGTAGAGCTTTGGGAGCTGATCGTACCTTTAGCTCGGTCAGGGTGAAACCACGGCCGGCGCGGACCTTGCGGTTGTACTTAATGGTCGGGCATCGGACGATGGGTCGTAGCTTGTCGACGGGGCGAGGGGCCAGAGCAGCAGCCTTGGCCTGACGAGCAACTCGACGCGAGGCCTTCTTCCCGGGCTATTTCATGGAGTCTTGTCAATCATCATCGCTTCCAAGCATGAATTTCGCGATATCTGGTGCACGAGAAGAACGGAAGCCGAAGGCGAGTATCCAGGGAAATGCCGCATACCTGGTCAAAGTGGGTGCGAACCCTTCTCTGCCAATCCTTGCGGAAGTCTATCAATGCATGTCAGTCGCTTGGGTTATTGGTGCCATTATCGTCGATCGAGTGTTTGCGGGCAGAGTCTCACGGTTGTTGACAATTTTCTGGTTGTGTTTGATCGCCTGGGGAAAAAAAATCAATTTAGTTAGTCATGACGATGTCCATCATGCACATATCGTTGCAATTCGACTGGATTTTCGTACCATTATGCCTGCTCGCGATCAGACTCGCTCCGGTTGTCGATGTTCGGTAGGCGTTGAGATTTGGGAGGAAGAGGCTCGACAAATTGTCTAAAGGGTTTTCGTGCCCTACAACAAGTACGTACCAGGTGGGGTGTGCCCTGCTCTAGGCTCAAGAAGCGAGAAATCAGTGGGAAAATGTGGGAATCACGTGCAGCTGTTGTTCAGCAAAGTTCTTGATGCCTGGCGCGTTTTGAGCGAAGCTTCTGCCTCAGGCATGCGCAAAGAGCTATAAAATGCCGACGCTGTGCTGCTCTTTGCTGGTTTGTTTCTTTTCCTCTTCATACTTACCTTGTTCCGAATTCCCCAGCTCAAGATTCGGGGGATTCAGTATGGAAGGCCTGCATTGCACAACGCGGAGTCGTTCCTTGCTCCATTGTCCTTCGGGGCCATGGGGGGCGTAATTTTTGATTTCTTCTCGTTTTCATTGTGAGCGTGGCCTCGAGTCGCGTCATGAAGAAGACATTTGTGACTTGCGCAGTCCCTGCTAATCGCTGTACTCATCAGCCCATTGGGAACTTGCATGCAGGAGGCAATATGGGCTTGAATGGATCTTGATCATGCCGTTGGAGTGTGGTAGTTGAAATTTTCATCCATAAGTCGGGACAGCTGAAGGCTAACAGGAGCGATCACTCTTGGGTCGTAACGCATCGGAAACGTTCATGAGGGACTGAGGATGTATGGTCGGATCAGAGGAGAGACGTTTTTTTTTTTAGTGAAGCTGTTAAGTGTCCCGAGGCTGCATTCTTAATTTATTTTGATCTAAAACGTGTTGAACTTGGATTCATGAAGATGACTCTTGGCCAAGCTGTGGTGTTCCACCCATGAGTGTGTACAGCACTCTTTCGTTACGCCATAACGCACAGAAAGTATGAAGGAAGGCATTGACTATAAGTTATCTCCGTCATGTTTAAGGTAGAGGAACTATTATCAGTACGTTACTGGAATCCTGAGCTCCCTTTTGCTTCGCTTCACTACTTGAAGGGAAAGACCCGTTAATGCGTCACTTGGGTTTTGGCGCAACATGTCTGGCCATCACGTTTCATTCGAAGTAAGGAAGCGGTAGACGAGGGCTCTATGGCATCCACGTAGTTTAGTGAGTTGTTGCAGGTGGCGCAATGCATTTGCGAATGAGCCATTGCCCTTGTGTGCCTGTACTGTTTCATTCTTGTCGATTGTTGCACGATGCGTGAAGCCGTCCAAGCATCTACAGTCCTCACTTCGCGAGTTGCCTAAAAGAACCTGTCATCAAATCTCAAATTTCATACTTAGTTACTTTCGAACTTTAAACAATCCCTTCAACTCCCTTTTCTGTCAGTAGCCATCGAAGCGAGTTTCTTTGCACTGCTCGACAACTCTGACAACGTTTGCTTAGCCGATTCTCCTGCAAGCTCTTGTTTTCCGAATATATCCCGTACCAATCATCATCGCCGAATTCACCACCCAGCTTTCCACCTCCAAGAAAATTAAGGACGACGAGGCCCGTCAACTCAAATACGCCTTCTTTTTCCCAATCCAGCAATCCAGCAGATTCACCTGACTCTTTCGTCCCGCGACAAAGTATCCTCTCACAATGGCCACCAGGATAGGCCCCCGAAGCGTCAAGGACGCAACACGCTTCACGTCCACCATTCCACATGCCACTTCCAAAAACGCTTTTGCCTCGAGTGGTAGAGCAGCTGCATCCGCGACGTCAAAGCCAACGCCTCGACTTCCCGCAGAGACGCCCGAAGAGAGGGTTCGTCGCCTGAGACAGGCGCACGTTGCAGCACAAAAGGCACAAGTCGGTCGCACAGACAAGGTCATCGATACGTCGAGGAGGTTTTTCGATGTTGCGCATCAATGGACAGTGACAGGTATCGTCATCTTCACAGGTAAAATCGCCACCGAACCAGCCCCCCCCTTGTCACAGCCACGACCTAAACGCATCACGCTAAATCCCTTGGTCCCTTAGCTATTGCCGGTGTTGTGAGCGTCTACTCCGTGTGGGACATGCTCCAGTACAACCGCGCCCGCCGCGCCGAGTGGCTCGAAGCCCAAAAGAAGCTGGAGGCCGACTCCCTCGCCGCCGCCCGCATAGCCTACCTCAAGGGAGATGCGACCGAAGAACAGATTCTCCTTGTAGAGGAGGCTAATCGCGAAGCGCAAGAGAAGGGCGTCAAGCTGCCGCCCTTGCTGGCCCCCCCTGAGCACAGAACACATTTTGAAGAGCGTATCAAGCCCACGTTCTCTAGAGCAGAGGATGCCGACAAGAAAAAGAATCAACAGGACGGCAGAGGAATCATGGCCATCGTTTCTGGAATATTCGGCGGATCCAAGACGGCACAATCGTCCGAAACCCCAGAACAGACTACAGAGAGTGGTCTCGTGCAGTCAATCGGAACTAAGGCCAGAGATGCTTGGGAAAATGAGAAGCAAAATCAGATCAAGGGTGGAAGTCTTGATCATTTGGGCATGGAAATAGGCAGTTCAGGGTCGAAGTCGGGGAAGCGAGGATGGTTACCGTGGTAGGTAAGGTCATCTGCAACTTCATATCAGGCGAGGAGGAACGAGACGAGGGGATTTCGCTTATTACATATACTCTGTGATCTAGCGAGGCATCTTCAGGGGTGGAAAACGAACCTTTGTATCATACTTTGTAGAAGGGTAGTGCATTATACTGGCGTCGGGAATCATTTTTAAATCCGCAACAATATGGATTGAAGAAGGCTGATCAATGAGACGGAATCTCGTGTTTGAACCCACACTTATGATAAATGAGGAATCTCCTCGACCTAACAGTTTTGAATCGCCGTAATGATGAGGTCATTATTTTTATTTTCGTGGTGATACAAATCTAAATAATGCGAGCGTCAGAGTCCTTTGCAGCATGGCACTCCGGACCATATGACCTTAATTCCAGTGGTCATCCCTGCAATCACAACCGATCTCTAATGCGCCGTTGAGACTCTTGAGTCCAAAATACAAATGAAATACCAGTCGCTTGTCGTGTGAAATAGAGAGTGTAACTGCAAAACGCTAACGTGATAACAAGGTAAGCCATCAATGTGCAAATAGACTGACTTTTTTACAACAGCCCGCCGCTACAAGACATTGTGCTTCCCCTCACCCCCAATATGTTTGCACCGCTTGAAACTTCGGATATAGTGCGGATGACCCGTCGTGATTGACTGTAAAAATATGCCGCTGGCTTGTTGTAACAACAGCCAGGATGCGTGGTTATACTTTTACCCTTCCCAGCCCACTTACTAAACGCACAAAATTTTTGCCTGTTCTGGTGCTGGATTCGTGGCATGACGACAATGAGCTTCCAATTGTGATGGGCCAATCACACTAGTTATCCCGTTCTATGAGATTACAATGTGGTTGAAGTGACCTGGAACCTTGAGTCTGCACTTCTCGCAGTCTGTTCGGTAGCCTATACTGAAGCTCTTCTTCATTCCAGGTTGCCACGTCCAAGAGTTAACCGTGTGTTTGCTGCGCTGATGCCCTTTGCGCACTGGCGATGGTAAAGAAGGATCTGTGTCAGAATCGGGATGCTGTGTGATAGTCAGATGAATATCGGTAGCCATCATGAAATTTGGGTGTTCCATGGCATGAGTTGGTCCCTGCTGGCAGGATGCCGATGATTGGAGTTGAGTGGGAAATTGTGATTGGGCATCCACACAGCCCTCATTGCCCGTCATCGTGCCATCTGAAGTACCTTCGTGGCCATTGATACCAGGGTCACCAGTCTCGCAACCAATCTCGCAAATCGGCGACGGGAGTCGTCGATTGCTCTGCAGGGCATGCCATTTCTCCTCGCCATTCATTGCTCGTGGAACGCACTCATCTTGAGAAAAGCCTGTAATATGATGACCAAGATTAACGACACCATTGAGGGCTGCTTTAGATTGTGCATGGACCCATAGGGTATTTTGCCCCCGTACTTGCGAGGCAAAGCTCGGCTGAATGGGTGTGGGCATCCGACCAGTTGAGCGATCATGCCGAGGTGCTAGAAACTCTTTTTCTTCTTCTTGTTGTTCATGACTCGAAGGGGCCGAATACATCGTGTCAATCATACCCATTTCGGCATCTTGTTGAAAAGTAGGAGTATCCGGAGAGTTGGAAGGCCAATCCTCAGCTACGGTATGACGAGGCCCTGCTTCAGCTGGACTCGCGTTTAGTGGCACAATACTCTGTGGGGGGGACTGTTGAGAAGCTCGAGGCGGGTTTCGAAGCGGAAGTGACTGCAGTCGTTTCTAGGGGCTGTCAGCACTGGTAATAGGGACTATTTGGCGTCGTTATTTTGGTCGCACCTACATTTCTATGCTCTCCAAATCCAGTAGCCGCGTTGATCACGTCTCCGTCATCGCGAAACCTCTTTCGCCCTGAGTCGACGATGTCGAGATACTGTTGTGTGGCAAACATGTTTGCTGGCACAGGCCGCCTTTAAACGAATTGTGTTGGATAAAATGCGTGTATGAGTTTTGAGAGGAGAGCGATGATTGAAGGATACGGGAATGGTGAAGCTGGACGGTAGCAGATGTGGGGTTGTAGATTTGAAGGATGATGAGATAAGAGCAGCACTGGCCGAGTTGTTCTTCCTCTCCTTAGTCGAGGACAAATGGTCTGGTGGGAAGCTGAGGGGAGCAGAGCAGACGAGCTGCAGGTCACAACAAGTCGGTATCCAGCCACGTTCCGGGGCGTGAAGTCCTGTGCTGAGGAAGGGGGCCGGCTTGAGCGGGCAACGATATGCAGGCTTGGGCTGGGCTGGGGAGTGGGTCGGTAACTGCTATCAACCGTTCCGCCGTACTCCGTACGTACCTAAGGTACCTTAGGTACGTACAGAGTAAGTGGCAAATGGTCAGTCAGACAGGCAAGGTCGGAATAGTGTCCAGTCAAAGCATTCTTACCTCACAAATTGTTGACAAAGTTTACAAGATGACTCACAAAGATGCTCAGGAGCACAGAGTGCAATTACCGGCTAAACGGAAGGCAGCTGAAATAGTTCCTAATAGGGGTCACTCATACTCGGTACATTTCTCTAGAGATGACTAGGCCCCAAGTACGGCCGTGGTAAAGGGTCTGATCCAGTCGAAGTCAACGCTATAAGGGATACTTCTTTACAGTACTAATGCACACTATAAGATAAGTATCTGCGATTATCCACGCTGCAAAAGTTACATTGCAGGCCCACATTTTTAGCGGCGACTAAAAGTACCCAGGTAGCTCGAAGTTTCGCGCATGAGCCAGGAAGGCTGCAGAGGCATCTACCCAGGTCAAGACGAGGCTTAGTAAGTACCCAAGCCGGCCAAACAATAACAAGCCAGATTCAGATTCAGAATCCAGTGTCCAGGTATTGGAAATCGTGATAGGTGGTGCATGAGAATAGCATTCATGCAGTTCGCTGGATATAGCTCACGTCGTTATTCCAGAACAAGACGGGGCCTCTGAGGCATAGGCTATGGGGCAAAAAGTGAAGTCAGTAGTACGAGCCACGCTCCCCAGGACAAGAAGAGTCTTGGTCGGCACTAACCGACTCGATATTACTCCGTATATGACTGAAACTCATTGATGCAACACCCGCGGTGGACAAATGATGTGTATGGACTATAGCGTAGGGCGTACTGTTTTGGAGCCCCGCCTTTTCGTGGGCCAGCAAGTCTCAGCTCGAAACCCCTGGTTGTGTATACCTAGGTACATATGTGCCCATGGCAGAAGGACAACTGGTACTCCGTACCCTCCTCCTATCAGAGAAAGGCATTACTACGCGTGGAATCATCACCGACATGCTCGACAAGGGTATGGATGTTTAGCATCTATCGTCTCAGCATTGCCTCGTTCATAATGATGACACGTCTACTTACTCCATAAAGATAATGCCGGACTCGATGGGCATGGCGGTACAGTGTCAGCCAGCCTCGTACATTCATCGGGTCGCCCGCATGGCTATGCAATGACGGCAGGAACGAGGACTTCTGACGGGAGAGAAATTATTCGCTGAATGCGTCTTATGGTGTTGTCACACGCAATTAGACTCGACGATACAAACGAGCTACTTCAAACCTGTGGTTCCCTACAGTCCGAAGCGCACTGTCCAGTTGGTTGAATCTACGGAGTACGGTCGTCCCATTCCTCCGCCATGACCCGGTAGAGATATCTATAGTGGCTGCATCATGGCGATGTATTGATTTTTTTCATCAATGCCGTTGGAGCTAAGCCCAAAACGGAAGAAGTACCCGCGCACACATTTTCGATACAAAGTTCCTTTTTTTTGGCTTCACGCTCTCTGGTATCAGCCCGTTCAATGTGCATGTAACGACGGAAATCGCATTCTTAACAATGCAGAGCTTCTACCTGCCTCCCTCCGTATGGAGGCCTGCATTAAGACCATGTGGCGGGGTGGCTAGAGCCTGCTTTGTAATTTACCTGAGAAGATAAGGGACTTAGCCATGGGCTAAAATTACGTGTAGTTAGAGGTACTAAATCTGTTAAGTGGCAACGTTGGTTATGTTGGGCTACCTACCAGGTAGGTAGGTAGGTATATAAGGGGATATAGTAGTACAGTTTTGGGGGCATCTGAAGCCATGCTTGAGCCCAGACTGTGATATTGCGTGGCAGGGACTTGAGAATAACGGTGTGGAATGTGTAAATCGGTAGAGGTGCCTTCGTGTAGAAAAATGTGTGCGCAGGTACTTCTTCCGTTGTGGGCTTAGCTCCTACTGCATAATCACAAAATCGCGGTTACTGCAACCAGTGGATTTATTACTTTACTTCTGGAACAATGGTGGGGATCGCTCCGAGACTGCTCCGATCACACGCTTTTTTTTTTTTTCTCTTTTGCAGCTCTGTACGCCGTACGGCGTCGATGTACCCAACTTTCTGACTCATTCGAGACTCTTTCGCTTCGCTATTATCAAGTTGGAAGCTTCAATTGCATGCTTCTCCCACCCGCTCACCTTCAATCCTTCTTAAGCCGTGATTTCCTCCTCCTTATTCCCCTCTTGCGCGTACGGGAGCTCTCCATAGCACTTGTACTCCCTCCACTTTCAGTGACCAGACGACGCTTCACACAAGTCACTTCACTCGTCATCAGCTTTCCGCTCAATTAAAAATGCCCGCGCTCGATTTACAACCGTTGGTCGCCGATGATACCAGAAGTCAGTGTGCCACCGTGATAATTCCTCTTCGTCGTCCTCTCCATACCCTTTCGCAGCAGCTGGTGTCACCACCCTCTTAGTGCGTGCTTAATACTATAGCTACATCATCTGCGTTCTGCCAAATTGTGTTTCATGTTCTCTCCGCCCAAGTGGCCGAGCTATGAACATTCAACGCTTGGGAATCAGAGACCCAATGTCGAGGCTATGTCTTCCTCTGAACAATGACCTACTCTGCAAAGTTGCTCCCTGTCGTTATTGTAACATTAGAGATGTTGATGCCCGTCGCTTCGAAAGAAACTAACATGGTCAATAGTTCTCGGCCAAGACCCTCTGGTCCGACCAGACATGCTCGCTGCCGACATCCCCATGAGCGATGCTGCTATCAAGACTGTAGTCAAGGGAAGAAAGGATGCCGCCGATATCATCATGGGCCGCAGCGACAGACTTCTTGTCGTTGTTGGTCCTTGCTCCATCCACGATCCCGCTGCTGCTCACAAATACGCAGCTCTGCTGCACGACTTGTCCGAAAAACTGTCCAGAGATTTGTGTATCATCATGCGTGCCTACCTCGAAAAGCCCAGAACTACCGTCGGCTGGAAGGGTCTGATCAACGACCCCAAGATTGACTCCTCCTTCCAGATCAATGAAGGTCTGAAGACCTCACGAAAGCTCTTCGTCGACTTGACCTCCAACGGCATGCCTATTGCTAGTGAAATGCTTGACACAATCTCGCCACAATTCTTGGCTGACTGCATTTCAGTTGGTGCTATTGGTGCTCGAACCACCGAGTCGCAGCTGCACCGTGAGCTGGCCTCCGGGCTGTCATTCCCTGTCGGCTTCAAGAACGGCACTGACGGAAACTTGGGCGTTGCTATCGATGCTATCGGCGCTGCTGCCGCCAAGCACCACTTCATGGGTGTGACCAAGCAGGGTCTGGCTGCCATTACCCGTACCAAGGGCAATGAGCACGGCTTCGTTATTCTCCGCGGTGGAACCAAAGGACCCAACTTTGATGAGGAGAGCGTCCAGGCTGCCAAGAAGTCCCTGGCTGATAAGGGCCAGAAACAAGCCATTATGATTGACTGCTCCCATGGTATGTAGCGGAAACTGAATATCCCGTACATTGCTTGAGTAGGATCACTGATTCTTTGCTCCAGGCAACTCGCAGAAGAACCACAACAACCAGCCCAAGGTCGCTGCCGTCGTCGCAGACCAGATCAAGAAGGGCGAGAAGGCCATCGCCGGCGTCATGATTGAGTCCAACCTCAAGGAAGGCAACCAGAAAGTTCCCCCAGAGGGCCCCGCCGGCCTTGTAGAGGGCGTCAGTATTACCGATGCTTGCATTGGCTGGGAGAGCACTGTCACTGTGCTGGAAAGCTTGGCTGCGGCTGTTCAAGAACGACGCCGCGTCAATCGCTCCGCGCCAAACGAGGAGGCCAAGGTTAGCACGCTTGAGGAGGATTAAACGTGCGATTGTTGCGAGGAGTTGCGAGGAGCATGCGAAACTCATGATGTGATGAGATGTTTACGGTCTTCTGGTATCAAAAGTGCTTGTCTTGTGGAATGGGAAATGTTCTGATCATTGACATGTTGGCAAGAAAACCGAAACAATAAATAGGTTGTATATAGAGGGATTATGGAAAGGGGCAGATATCAAATCATGGCTGCTGGTGCGAACGGAGCATCTTCTTAAGCCCCATACCTGGTTTATATACCCAGTATATTGAAAGAAAGACGGTATGTCATCATCCTCCAGGTTGCTGCAGACCTTTCAAATATGTGCATGACAGCGCATGCCGTACAGTACAAATCGCCTCGCTTCTCCTAAAACTCCGTAAACGCCAAAGAGCTGTACACCAACTGCATACCTCGCCAGTTTTGCCCATGTCACCTATTGTCGCAAATTTCCCACCGGTGCATAACCAATGTTCTGCCGCGAGAGCGCGGCCCTCTGGTCCTGGTGCTCGACGACACGCTTGAACGCAGCCCATCCCAGAAGCCCAGTAGTACCCAGTATGAAGCCCCAGACAATGATCTTGTCTTTGTTGCTGTCTCGCTGGAAACACATGGAAATGACGTCGTCCTCCTTGGCTTCTTTGCAGAAGTCGATACCTTGACTTAAACAAAATGACTTGGTGCACTCTGAGCAAGAAGTCGAGAGTGATCGGGGGACCGCATTGTTGGGCGGTCGGGCAGGTCTCTCATCTGTCGTGTCTATGCCGCTTGATTGGAAAAACGAAGCGAGGACGGAGCGAAGTGAGCGCGGCGAAGGACCTAGGTTCTGGCTCTTGGGACCTAGGGGAATAATGGTACTGTTCTTGAAGCATGTGCATTTGCAGAAGACGGGCGCAGCTGGAGGCACACTGTCAGTTAGTGGCTCTTGTATCAAGAGTACTCTCGCATCAAGAGTAGGGATCAGAACTGACATCCGGCGGAAATGAGCACGACTAGGTTGGCCAGGAGCAGTGCAAAAAGCCGTAGCCGCGCCATCGTAGTGTGGTGCTGCGCGGACCGACCGATCGTAGTAGGAGTGCGAATTGTCGACAAGTCAACAGGTCGTCGTGGCCAGCCCTCACAATACATCACAGCTTGGAAAGGTTCTGGTGCAGTTTCACAGTGGGTCGCGGCTGGTGACGACGCCTGGTTGGTTGGATGGTTGGTCCCCTGTGCCAGAAAAGTTGTCCATCTACGGATACGGAGTACGGAGTAGATATTCTCTCCAAGATTGCAATGCACGCACGCACCTAGACAACAACAACAACAACAACAACAACTACTACTACTACTCAGCGTCGCCTTTCTCGAGCACCGAGCCTGCGCCCTGGCGCATCGCCACCCTATGTACCTGAAATCATGGCCAGAATACCGCGCATACGGAGACTGGCCTATCTACAATTGACCGCCGCGGCACCCTTACCGACGCGGGCGCCATTCGCATCATGCCGAGCCGCCATCTCGACCACGTGCGCGACTCGAGAGAAGAAGACTGACTGGGTTCGCGAGAAGCTTTGGAATGGCGAGGCCCCTGGACCTGAGGACCCATACACGCAACGGCCCGAACCTCAAGATGCCTCAGATTTGCCTGAAGAAGCTCCAGAGATGCCACGAGCCGACAAGACTCCGGCGGCGATCATGAACTCTCGTCTGGCACTGCCGCCAAGGCGAACAGAAGCCGCCACCGAGGATGAGCTGAAAACAGCAGATCCCAGCTATGTGCCTGCGACAGATGCCGAGGGCCTCGAAGAGATCAGCACGTTGAAGTCCTGGTGGGACCAGGAAGGCCACTGGGGCGAGGAGAGCGAGTTCAAGGGATTTGGCAGCTCGGAAAAGGTGGCGGACAAGAACGCTGTGGAAGTTTACCTGAGGCAATCTGTTGTCGAGGCGCTTTCCCTCCAAGAGACTGGCGCCTTTTCAGAGTGGTCGACCAGGAAGTGGCGGAAGGTGTCTCGAAGCCATCTTGACCAGGTCCTCGCTGCCGATATTCAGGTGCAGGACGGGCGGGCATCGCTCAAGGGTGGTTCTGCTTCCATCTCCCAAAACCTTGTTTCTCAGGCCGACGAGGTTGAGGCCATCGCCAAAGTTACTCCAGAGGAGGCCCGGGACATGGTCAAGGAATGGGACTCATCATGGAAAGACGTCGTCCTGGACGAACAGCTTAAATTCGCGGTATGTGTTTGCTGCAACTGCCTACTTGCCTAGAGTAATGAAGTTTCAACTAACTATAGCGCAGATCCGAAAGCGACTGTATCAATTGACTGGCATCCTCATCCCAGATGCCAAGCTAGGGGCAGCTCGCACGGTGAAGCACGTCCTTACACTCATTGTCAAGCAGCCCAAGCCAATGAAACTGGTGGAGCTCTTGGAAAGACGAGATGATGTTCAACAACTCGCCAATGTCAAGGTTCACAGCCGCAAGATTGGCCCTGTTGAGAAAGAGACGGCCGTTGGACGATGGAAGGTGATTGCAGAGGAGTTGACGAAGCGTGGATTGCCGGTGACTGGCACCGCGGGCTTGTCGAAGAACAAGGAGAGAGAATGGATCACGGGGAAAATATGAGCGGCGATGAGGGCCAGCTCAACGGCATGTAAAAGTAGACACTCTGTATAAGTAAGTACGGTGACGAAGGCATTTTACACCAGCCATGTCCGTAGGTAGTGCCTTGATTGCGCCTCTAGACTGATGGGTCCTGCGTGTTGGGGATGCATCATGTTACCAGTACGTCATCACAATGCTTGCGGCTCGTGACTTGCAAAGTGAGAAGTCGGTCGACCTTTACGGAATAGTTGCCATGATGTGTGTGTGTGTGTGTGTGCATGCATCCTTGGAGGAATGGAACTAGTTTTCGAGCAGCATAATGGATCAGACGGGTCAACACCAGCATTGTATCTTGGCGCGAAGTGCGCAGTCGCCCAGTGACAACAAGTGGAACAGAACATCTCGACACGTTTGACATGCCCATGCTCGAGCTATCCTCATGCTTCCAAGCCGCCAAGACGCACTGCCGTTGCTGCGCTTACTGCGGGTGGACGAAGGCTTCCGCCCGACGCATCCCAGCCGGATGAGCGGTCAATGCATGCGATGGATGATGAATCGATAGTGCGAGCAGAGGATGGAAGAAAACGCAGATCAATAGCTCGAGTTTCCATGATCTGCAGGGACGATAGGTGCCACCATTGGCCTGTAAGGTTCGTTGTTCTCACGCATGTACGTAATGCGCAGGGCTTGCTGCACAACATTAGAACTTGTGACACGTTTGGGCAGAAAACGATGTTGTGCTTTTGCATGAATACAACGGCGTGGAACTACGGGCTAATTTTTGTTATTTTACTCTTATGCTAGCGGTGATGGAAGGGGGGTCTGTCGATTTTCTCACGGTCGCCATTGTTTCATAATTAGCTTGGTCGCCAAACGCGGGTGAATTACGCCACTTCTCATCTGAAAGCAGCCCAACCGCCTGATAGGTTCGCTTCGGAGAACCAAGCTCGGATAAGCGTTCTAGAGCTGAGCCGCTCGACATGATGCCCACACGCAGTGACATCCGACCGCAGCAGCATCCGGCTTTGTCCTGCCATCTCGTGGTCAGCTGCTGCACCCATCCCGACCAAACGATAACCGTTACCCGTGCCGTGCCCCACTTTTCTCGCCATCAAAGATAGTGCTTATCACCTAGGCGGCCAGATCAGTAAGTCTACCACCTATACTTATATATAGAATTAATTAGTTTTTCTATATATAAAAAAAAAAGACAGCTTATTGTTGTAAACTACTAGAAGCTTCTCACACTAAAGTAAAATACATTGTTTATGCTATTTTAGCGGCTATAAGCATAGGTGGCCGACTTGCTGGTCTGGCCGCCTAGGTGATAAGCACTATCTTTGATGGTGAGAAAAGTGGGGCGTGCCACGGGTAGGATGGATGGAATCTCCCCCGCGCGGTCGAGAAGGGAGCGGATCATCTCCTCATCATTCCCCGCCCCAAGCGTCCATCCATCCATCAAGTGGGCGGTTGTTCGGCGCGCATACCGCGCATTGTCAACGCCACCGCACAAAACGCGCAAACTGACTGTTCTATTATAAGGAGGCCTGCCTGACTCGGTTCCGCCTGTTCGGACACACTCTCCCCTCCTTCTCCAAGCAAGAGATCCATTTCGAATTCTTTACATTACCATCTTCCCAACACAACTTGAACATACATAGCCCTTGTTATTTCAATCCTATCACAATGGCTGGTGACTGTGGCTGCTCTGGCTCTTCCTCCTCTTGCAACTGCGGCTCAGACTGTAAGTCGTGCCTTTTTTTTTTTTTTTTTTTTTTTTTTTTTTTTTTTTTTATTATCATTATTTTTTGCCTGGCGACAACACTTGATTGTGTGTGGGAATATACGGAGTACTGATCAACGCAACAGGCAAGTGCACCTCGTGCAGTCACTCTGCATAAGTCAACGTGGTCATACAACCTCGGTCGCCTCGCCCCTTGCTTCCAACGCTTGGCTTTTTGACCTTTATCACGTTCTTGCGGTTGGGGAGGGCTTTTAGCATTACTTTGTGCGGTGCAAGGACGCTGGGGCTTAAACACGAAGAGAAATGAGTGAACGATGATTTTTCCCAACGAAGATTTTGAGAAGCACAAATTACATAGCCATGAAATAAATCCCAATCGTTGAGTTTGACTTTATAAACCTCCCTCAGTGCTGCTTCTGATAAGCTGCTCGTTGGACGCAAATGGCTTTCTTCAAATGAGCTACTTGTACTGAATTGAGACGTGACGAAGAAGACCCGGAGATGGAGCAGAGTCAACTGCGCAGTGATGGCGTCGCTCATGTTTTTAAATTGTAGTTGAGCAAATCTGTCAATGGAATCTTCCTTGCGAATTTCCGTGTGTGTCTGTGATGTGTCACATATTTTGTATACAGTAGTACTGCACAGCTTAATGGCTCAGCACTTACAGGAACGGTGAGAACCAAGGGACCCTCACAGAAACCTATTGTGCAGTACAATGCTGCAAACTTTTTTCTTTTCAAGCCCTATGGAGTGCATTTTACTATTTTGTGGGGCATACGCTATAATGAAACATACTTTGCTCCGACCGAGAGTGGTCATGAACACCATGAGGTCCGAACTCGAGAAGCCGTCAACTTAGTAGCGCATTCAACAAAGTCGAAAACTCCACGTCTGAAAAGGCAATTTAACGGACAATAAGACTCGCACCCCGCTTCTCCTCCCTATTTCAAGATTTTTCAAAACAGTTCCCATAATAGCTACATTTAGTATGGTGTCCAATAGGAGACTTGTGACGCTCAGCTTGTTGCCATCCAACAAAATATGAGGACTACAATGCTGTTCATCCCGCGCTGGCCTATGCTCAAGGCTGGACAGGTATTTAGTTTGTTCTTCGCCCGTGACAAATTTTCTTTTCCTAGTTGTACGTCTTTCCGCGTGCTGTGTGGATAGTTAACAAAAAACTTTTGCCACTTCTCGTGAAGTTTTCATACAAGAAACACTCACACGATGAAGTTCCTTCTTCTTTTGTTCCACGTCTGCATTTTCGCCGTCACCTCGAGTGCTCAGGCATCGTATACTCGAGTGGTTAGGCCTGATTATAAAATCCCGGTGGAGCTGCCGCCTGATTCACCTTGGATTATAGGCCCCAATGGACAGGGCTACATCTTCGGCGTAAGTGACGATAAGTCTTGATATGTTTGTTGCTGCACATGGTGCTGTGTCATAGCAGCACCTGTAGATCTGGGCCGTAAAGGGCAGACGTATTATCCGAACATGAAGAAGTCTTTTTCCTTCCATCAGAAAGAGAAGAAGAGACAGATGAAACAGCGTTACTGACCCCTGGGGCATCATCTATAGAAATGTGTTAACCTAGGACAAGGCCCGCGATGCGAGGTCATAGTGAGAAGAGGGCGCCAGCCCTGGGAGACAGAGACTCCCACTCCTGGACCGACGCAACACGCACGCGATCTCGAAGCAAGGCTTGCCCGGCCATATAACAGAAAGCACTTGGTCCGCAGTTATTGCTTCGGTAAAACTGGCTTGGCCAAGAATGCACAAAATGACCCGGTGCAACAACAGGCCTGGAAGGTGGGTTTGACCCCGGCTTTTTTTTTTTTTTTTTTAACTCTTGATACCCTCGACGATTGATTGCACTTTGGAGCAGAACGGGAACTGATGACAGGCGGGCTGATGAATATATAGTGTGCCGAGAAGGGTGGGATGTGCACTTACAATCCCAAGACGAAGCGTTCCGTCTGTGCTGATCCTGACACACTTGGCACACCTGATGGTTTAGTCTTGGGCGATGGTTCAGGCTTGGATGTTTAGTCCATGAGGCGAGGATCGTGCCCAAGCAAGCAGCGCAGCATGGCACGCGCGCCTTGAAAGATTCACGTCTTGACTAGACCGCATTACGAGGATTGATGACAGGTTTGAAAGGTGTCGTTACTGCTGGGTACGAACCGAAGGTGAAGTGGAGGACGCACGCGTGGATAACATCGGTACATCTGCAAGCCCATGGCCGATTACCATTGGTGGTGTAAGTTGGCTTTGTAAGCAGTATAATACAGCCCATACAACCCTTGAAATACCTGAGCCAATTGCATCAAAGGTACCTAGGTGGTGAAATCGTAAAATCAAAGTCACTTTATTTTTTGTTACATTGTTGATACGTTTATTAACAACACTTTATCGTCTATTTTACCTGCTGAATTATTATCTGCTATCTTTTATGGATCATGTTGAGCTTCAACTTGAAAGAGTCGCTGTTTTTATTCATCTCTGTAAGATAACACAGAGGATGCACTGTATTTATTAGCTGGAATAGACCGTCAGGATGGCTCAGTAGCGCGGATATACTCGATGGTCTCTCACGTGTCGGCCTCGGCCTTGGCTCCGCGCTCCAGCAACGCGCACCGGATTCTGCCAGAACAGAACAGACGTCAGGATTTGCATTTTGATACTGAGCTTGCTTGCGGCTTTCGAGCGCTCAGCCAGGCAACGAACGACCTGCTGCTGTTGGTAATTGCCTTGCTGCCCCATTGTCCTCTTGTCCTCTTTTCAGTTGTTTCGTCCAGCCACAACCAGGAGCTCTTTACACCGGGCTCTTCTGTTCCCTGCCTGCCTGCCTGCCTGCCTGCCTGCCACCTTGCAGGTGTGAAAGTCGGCTTCTACAACTTCGGCCTGCCGCACAGCTTCGAAGCAGCAAATGACGCTTCTTGCAGTTGGCAACTTGCTCCAACTGCGTGGCCGCCAACGGGACGGCCCTTCATGGCTGCGATTGTGAGTATACGACTGATTTGTTCTGATCTGTTATTTGTTAATTGTTCGTTGACGCTTGCATCGCGGATGGGCATGATGAACTGATGGATTTCGTCTCCGCCTATCGATACGGATGTCGCCGGTCTTGTGGCCCTTGCCGTCCCTTTCTCCTTACACCCTTGCTTTCCTCCCGTGTCCTGGACCCTAACCCAGAAAGATTCCTGGTGCTTGATGCTTGAGGCTTCTGCAGCGTCGTTTCGCAAACGGGACGAAACATCGCGGCTCTGAGCTTAAGCGGTGTGATTGTTGCGTTGCGTTACGTGGGCGGGGCTGGCCGCTGATGGTAGTGGCAGCTGGCAGCACTGGCAGTCAGTCCTGGCGTGTGATGTCACAACCCGCAGGCGCAACTGACAACTGACCTCACCACCACCACCATTTCGCGTCCTCATACAAGGCGGCCTCTGGCGACACCACGTCGCTACGCAAACCTCGAGCTCAAGCACGGGGGCGCACGTCATCTTCGCCATTTTTCTTTCCCTTGTCCCTCATCCCTCATCCCTCATCCCTCATCCCTCATCCCTCATCCCTCATCCCTCATCCCTCATCCCTGCCATGTCTTTTGTTTCCTGTCTTGAGCGGCCGTGCGATTCTCTGCATTTCTTTTGATACCTAAATTTGTTTTTTTTTTTTTTTTGGCGGCTTTCTTTCTCCCGGCGTCCCGTAGGGGTGGCACGCAACTCTTATCGTCTCTCAGTGAGCTCTTCACTTTTGGCTTCTCTTTCAGCCTGCTGCTGTTGCTGACCTCGGACGATTGCGCATGAGTAGGATTCTCCGTGGCTATCGCACCTAGACCTGCCCATGTCTTCACACGGCGACGCCTCCTCGGCCTCGACGTATGAGTCGCAAGGTGCGACTGGGCTGCCATCGACTCACGCTAGCTTCTCCCCCGTCACGCTGTCTGCCAATACGACGAGATCAGCCCGCCGATCCAACATCCTCGTACACCAGAAAAGTCCACTGCTGCTAGCGACGCCGCCTCAAGTGACTCGTGCTCTTGCCTACAGTCATCCCTTCCTGCTACCTTTGAACAAGGCTCTTGGCTTGTTAACATGGAGCTCTGGTGACCCATGGCAGAGCTTCCTGCTTCTCTGTGCTTTCTGGTTTATCGTTCTCTATGGGGATGTCGTCGTTCGAAGAGCTGGACCCGTGGCCATCGGGATGGGCATTATTGCAGGCATGTATGGGCGAAGGTACAGTCCTTTGAGCAGCAGTGGCTGGGCTGATCCAGCCCGTTCAAATAAAGATTCTTCCAATGCCAGCACAGCATCCGCCGCCGCCGCCGCCGCCGCCATTCAAGCCGAGAATACAAATGCGAAGAAGCCGGTGAAAGATCAAAGACCGGCGTCGGAGATGACGACTACCAAACATCAGAAGACGCTGGATGAAATTGTCGAGACCCTCAAGGAATTTACTAGACGATGTAATGTCTTGATGGAGCCTCTTCTTGAGATGACGGATTTCCTCAGCACTCAGCGGACGCCAACCAGCGCCACTACTAAGCCAGCCTTAACGGCCATGTTTGTACGACTTTTGATTGTTACGCCTTTCTGGCTGCTTCTGAGCATGCCACCCTTTCACGTCCTCACCACTCGCCGCGTCGTACTAGTTTTTGGTACCATCGTCTTGTCGTGGCACGCTCGACCCTTGAGAGTGACGAGGACATTGCTTTGGCGGAGCGCTCTCGTTCGACGATGTGCTGCTGCAATTACTGGCCTCCATTTTCATAATCCGACCAAGGCCGGACATGATCTCGCTGCAGAAGCTGCCAAGGGGCAGCCAATGGCGGACAAAAACAACAATGCTGGGCATGAAAAAGGTCGCAAGAAGAGCGCAGGGGTCAAATTTACCTTTATCATTTACGAGAATCAGCGTCGCTGGGTCGGTCTTGGCTGGACAGCAAGCCTCTTTGCATATGAGAGACCTGCTTGGACAGACGAACATAACAATGCTGTTCCATCCAAGGATGATTTCGAGCTACCGGATGTAGAAGATGGTAGCAAGATGCGATGGCAGTGGGTCCAAGGCAGTCGTTGGAGAGTTGATGGTGTCGCTGATGACAAGGAGGTTGTGGATTATGATGGCGAGGAAGGCAAGAATGGATGGATTTATTACGACAACAAGGCAAGACACAAAAAAAAAAACTTCAATACTCCTCCACACACAATGGACCTTCGTAAACTAATAAACTATAATAGTGGCAGCACGGTCGCCGTGGGCAAGATGGCTGGGCGAAATGGACCAGACGACGAAAATGGTATCGTGATGCAGAGCTTGTGGAAGTTGATGATACAGACCTGCCACAGCCAGGAGAGAATGGATCATCCAAATCACTCCAGACCTCGCACAAGAAGAGCTATTCTACGGCAAGCGAGAAGATGGTAATCAAGGGCGCCGAGTCGAATATGAGCTCAAGCGACCAGCCAGCAACCGATGATGACAGTGCGTCAATGCTCTCCACATCATCCAGATCATCGTTCTGGCCGCCGTCTTTGCGAAGAAGGTCTGCCGGAAAGTCTCGGACGTCTGGGCCGTCTGCAGCACAGGATCGACCAAAGTCGACTTCGACCCCCAGTGAACCAGTCCTTGACGATGATGCCAGTGGGTTGGATTTAGAAACAGAGCTGGAGCTGCAGAAAGAAGGCAAGGATGGTGGTGGCCGATGGGGCATAGGAGATGACGCGCGCATGAATCTGGAGTGATGAGTTAGCAAGCATATTTAGCGAGATTCCCTAGTATTGTGTGTGTCCAGTACTATGTAAGAAAATGCACATGGGATAAACTCGAACGGCTGCCGCATCGGGGAAGTGAGCGCATTGTGAAACCGCGGTTGAGATGACATGAATCACAACCGGCAATAGCTGACGAGTACAGTTGCATCCTACTGAACGACACACGTACACACGCACCTTTTCTTTCAAAGAACTAAGTTTCTTGACAGTCTTGACAGTCTCGGCAGACTTGTTTCTTCTCCATAACATATCTCGGATCTCCATTTCTGAACGGCATCGCAACCGCCCCGAGGGCCACGAATGCGCAGAAAACGTACTACTCTCTCTATCACCGTCGTCGATTCTCCGACAATATCGTTGAAACCATGGAAAATACACCTCCATGCGAAGCCGCCCATCTCCCCAGGCCACAAAGGCAACAGCAAATCCTTACCCCCCTCCTATCCAGCCAGCCCCGTCGATGTTCCTCCCTTTCCCGCCCTCCGTCGACGACGCCTCTCCACCGAGCACATCTTGCTCGAAACAGCACACCACCCGTATTCACCAACCCTTGGAGCCCGGAAGCTCTGTCGGCACGCCCCTCCAAATCGCCTTCATCTCCGGAACTCAGCCTGGCGCATGACGTGCGAGAACCAAGGGAGGGCCGACACGAGGGAGTCAAACCTGGCCTCGGAGGTTCCTGGCAGGGAGCCCTTGACGCCGTTTCCCCCCTGGAGGAGCAGCAATATTGCAGATTGCGCGGCTCGCCCCGTTGAAGAAGAAAGGCGTAGGCGTGGTGTTTCGGGGATGCATGCCGTGTTTCTTGCGCTGGAGTGGCTGGTGCTGCTGGGTGCGAGAATGAGCCGTGTGTACCTGTTTGAGCAACTGGGTAGTGGTGTCGCTGTGGAAATCTAGTTGAAGATGCGGTGCGTACGGCCAGATGATTGATTCGCGATTGACCAACCTGTCTACCCGTCTTTAAGGGGTCTTGTGCTGCTTCCCTAAACTAACAAGGCAGGTTAATGTGGTTAGAATAGGGTTCGACCAGGGCTAGATTCAACTGACTGCCCTGAGTGGGGAACCCTGGTAACTTATACTAGCAGTAACAGAATCATTGAGTTATATCGCGCTTGCTCCTGTAAGCGAGGCTCTTACACAACTTTCACGGCGCGCCTTATGGTTGGAGTATCAACAAGGCGGGTTTTACTTTGGCACAGATGTTCCTGTCCGAATCTGTGTCCGGGCCGGGGTCCACTTAAAAGTTGAGCCCTTTCCCATTCTGGCCCGCCGTGTCATGTCCGGAGCCGGAGCAGGCAGCGAGGAACGATGTCAGGTCGTAACTACGACTGACTGACTCCTCCTCGCGATGCAAGAGAGATCACATAAAGTAAGCTTCAGTCACCACGTCTGTACCGACGAGATCACCGACCTTTAAACAAACACCCATTCAGAGGGAAGAAAGCAGGATTTTAAATTCCCCCCAAAAAAAGGGAAAGAAGAAGCCATGGTAAAGCAGATCCACCTCGTCCGCCACGCCCAGGGTCTTCACAATCTCAGCGTCGAAAACGAGTCCATCCGCGACCCGGATCTCACCCCGCTGGGCAAGCAGCAGTGCGCCGACCTCCGGGCCTCGTTCCCCAGCCACGCAAGACTCACCAAGCTCGTCGCGTCGCCTCTCCGAAGGACAATCAGCACCTGCGACCTGGCCTTTGGCCGGCCGGATCACGGCCTGTATCCCATCGTCCTGCTCGATACCCTCCAGGAGGTATCCGACGCGCCCTGCGACACGGGCTCGAGCAAGGACGCGCTCGTCGCGGAGTTCGCCGGCAAGATTGACGCCGGCGGCGTGAGAGATGGCTGGACGGACAAGGGGGACGGCAGCGTCTTTGAGCCCCGGATCGGGGCGTTGATGGCGCGGAGCAGGGAGGCCAGGAGGGCGCTTAGGCGGATTTCCGATGAGGCCGAGGGGGATGTGGCCGTCGTCTCGCACGGGGGCATCCTTCACTTCATCACGGATGACTGGGAGGGTGTTCCTCATGGAAGAGGTAGGTCCAGGCCGATGATTGGTCTCCTTTTCCCACGCGGGTTTCAATGGGGGTGTTTTGCAACTGACGCAGGGGATGCTTCTCTCTCTAGCCACTGCTTGGACCAACTGCATGTGCAGATCATACACGTTCGCCGAGTCGCCCGAGGACAAGGACGTACGACTCGTCGAGACGGAAGAGAGTCGGCGACGGAGACGGCACGTTGCCGGTCAACCTCTAAGCGTGGCCGAGCAGAGGGAGCTGAGGATGGTGGTTCAAGAGAGGATTGCGTCGTGCTTGAAGATCAAGGCTTGACTAGGCTGTGCGTGTGGGCGATTGGGCGGCGATTTTTTTTTTTTTTTTGTTCCTGCTCGATTATGCACGCTCTGGAGTTGAGGTAGATTAGAATGTTCAAAACTTTTGTTTTATATAGAACGAAATAGATTAGAAATGCCTGACATGTTTCAGCTTGCCCATCTTCATTACCTTGGCATTGCGCTTATTTTGCAAGACAAGACAGTACTCAGAGTGGTAACCAAAACTGCACTGCACGCAATAAGATCCGCTCGCTAGTCATGTCGACGAAGGCACTTCTTGGCATCTGCTTTGCCCCTCTGCCGTCCTTGCGCGAACCGTGTGAGGTGTGATGGATGACCGGCGCCGGTGCGGGCTCGGCATGTTCTTGTTTGATGGAGAGTATAGAGGGCCTGCTCTGGTCAAACTGCGTTGGCAATGAAACCGCAGATGTGCCCAAGCTGATCGTAGGAAAGGTGCGATGGCGTGATGTGAGCTACAGACCTGGGTCGTGGACAATCACCTCGGAGCCTGACGTCCCGCATAAGAACACGGTACAGGATGAATAACCTGGAAGCAAGGCGGTTCTGGCATTGGAAGTGAATTGCTCAGCCGGTGCTCACATCTGATCCTCCAAGAACGAAACGAACTGGCTCATGCCGACTGGACTTGCCCAGACGCAGCTTCCCCTGCGCGCCGGTCCGTCCAGATTAACCTCCAGGCCATGAGGAACCTCGTCGACCAAATGATCTTGAAGTCGGCAGGATGGGTAGGTCACAACTAGGATAGAAGTCCAGCGAAGCACACTTTCCGGCGTGAGTCTGTCAACGCTGCGCATGCAACTTGGTGAGCATGAGAGAAACGAGACTGCTGTGTTCGACATAGGGTCACTCTCAGGCTCATGTCCAGCATTACACGCATTTCATCGCGGCAGCCATTGGCAAGAGGCCATGTTAAACTATTCCTGGCAAATGGTTCTTCTCCAACGTTTCGAGAAACATACATTCTCGACTTGGCTGCTTGAGTTTCGTAGAGGCATCTTTCCACCCGTGGCCCGAAAGTGGGGGGGTACGTGTCCTCACGTGATGGCATCCAAGCCGGCAGAATCATGACGACACGTCCCAACCCCGGCGGTCAAGACAAGACATCCGTCTTCTCCTACAATCGTTCGGACCCCTACCACCAGTCCAGCCTGCGGCACATCCATTCAATTCATCGTGCCCTATCTCATGTGATACGGTTGTCATGCTGCAGCGCTGCAGACCGCATCCAGGCCTGCGGAAGCTCGTTTTTGCTCCGGAGGAATACGCACTCGCTCGAGCGGTTGATTGGTTGGTTGTATGTTCGGAGAAAATCGGCAGCCAGCTGATCTTTTCTCTTTTCTCTCTTTTTTTTTTTTTTTTTTTTTTTTTTTTTTCTTCTCGGCCCCCAATATAGTTCGTGTGTGTGACCTATGCTGCAGTAGTGTTTCCCTAGCCGATCTCCGATCTGTTGTTTCTTCGCGCCAAACTTACCTTACCGCAAAGTCTGGCATAGAAAAGGGAGGCAGATCAAGGAGGCAAGGCTGCACATCATTCGAACACAGTAACCATCGTCACAGAATATTATCGCACACGTAAGAGAAAAGAATCATCATGGTCATGTCATTCATTGTCATAAAACTCTTAAATGCATTGCATCATCGTGACTTCATTATAGGCCCCCATCACCCCCTTTCCACCCCAACTTGCGTCGACTCTCTCTCCATTCCATGTCCCAATTCAAAGATGAATAAAGTTGTTTTGCCATTAAGCGAGGTGGAGCCCCAGATTGGCTCATAGCTCACCAGCCATCCAAAACATGAATATCATGCATGGTCCTTTTTATTTGTTGTGGCCATGGCTACCAAAATAGGTTGCGTGATGCAAAGCCATTGCTCCTGTTTGGAAAACCCCATTCGCAGGTTTTGCAATCAAAAGGAAACGAGCTCAACAGAGCCACAGATCAATATCACCATCCCGCTATGCAAGGAATTTTTCTTCTTGGACTTTTTTGGGGGGTTAGCATCTCTTCTTTGCGAAATGGTGTCAACGCATACGTCGAGTCCAAACGTAAATGCAGATGCGCGACGCACCGACGAAGACACTGAAATGGCAGGCCAGAAAACTTCAGATAGTACCTTCCAAGTAAAGCTCTCACAAGGGAGGCCTCATGAATGAACGACGATATCTAGCCATGTTTGCAAGCGAGAAATTTGCCGCACCATAGCCCATGCCGAGGCAATCTCTGTCCGCAAAAAATGTTCAAAACAGTTGCAAGGGTTGGTTCTGTTGTAACCCAACCATGACAATATCCTCCCAAATTGACAGAAAGGTCTGGTGCGATGAAACATCCAGAGTGTTTTGTGGGCCGGAGGCAATGGCAAATGCAGGAGAAGGCTCAACTTTAAAAAACACCTATTCCTGGTTCTTACCAGATGTTGTCTCGCGCAGGTGTGACCAGGGAAAAAAGAGAAAAGTGTCAAGGCAAAAAGAAGGACAAAATAATGGCGGCCTTGTCAGTTGGATGATGAGCGCATCTTAAGATGTTGTCGTTATATATCGTCATAAAGTCGTCGCAAAATCAAAAGTCGGAAAAGAAATAGGAAAGCCCACGACGCGTTCGTTGATCGATTTTCATCGTCAACTTTCTCAGCGTGAGCTTATCACGCAGTCTCATACCTCCTCTTGGTCATTCAAATTCATAAAGACGTCCCGGTTGCCGAGGGAGATATGAAGCGCTCGTCTCGGAGATTGCCGCGAAGCTTTTCAACCGATATGTATCAATTAAAAGGTTCATGTCGTTTTTTTTTTTTCCCTTGTGGTGGGAGCGAAAAAGGAGCATTTGAAAGAAATGCACAGATACAAGGGCTCGAGTCACTCCACGTTCCTCATGGTAAGGCCCAGGCAGAAATCGCACTACTCGAACGATGCAGTAGAGGAGCTGCTGGAGTGTGTTCCAGATCGCCGACTATGACGTTCGCTGCTGTCTCTGGACGAGATATGGCGGCTCTTGCGGCGGCGGCCAGATTCGGATGTAGCAGGCAAGCCTTGCACGATCCCGTTGCGAGCAAGCATACCACCATTGACAGAGAAGTTTCTACAGACCATGAAAGCACGCATAGCGGCGTTTTCCTGAGCCAAAAGATCTGACTCATAAGAAAGATCCGTTTGATACTCCCGACCATTGACTAGGACCAAACAAGTAAAGCCGTTGTGGTCTCGGTAGCACTCGTACGAAGGGTCTGTCCATCCACGGCGGCGGCAGAGACCTATTCCAAAAGCAAACCACGATTAGCAAGTTTTGACCTTTTTGTTTAGACAGAGTTGCAATAATGTCAAGTTTCAACTTGTGCGGGGAGAAGCAAGTCGAAAGTGAGACCAGGCATGGTTTTGCAGGACGTCCCATCAGGCACTGAGACCTGTTCAAGGAGAAATATCTTCAGTGTATATGACAATGGTCGATTTCCAAAAATAGAATCAAAGACATTTATGCCAATGAGGCTTCATTAAGGTACAATGATGGTAGCCAGTCCGTACGGCATAGATATGTTAATTGTGTTGAAGGGTTATGCCCAAGATCCAAGCTGCCGCCAATTGAATGTTCAGATCACTATCAGCACCATCACAGCACAGCTGGAAGTAATCGAGCCACTGAGACCTTGTCCCTTTGACGATAGACTCAAGACCCGTCCATGGCATGAAAACTCCCCTCGGTCAAGTTCATCAATTGGGCTTGATGCAACGGCATGTTCATTTCACAACCACAACAAAGGACAACAACTTACTTTCCAAGTACTGCATGTAGAATCCACCCATCTTGGTGGTTGCAATCCCGAGTGGGGGAAAACGAACTAGGAGTTTCTCGGCAATTGGAAAAAGGCGAGACGGCCAGGGGAAGATAGACAAGAGAGTCTATGGATCGTGACAAGCCGTGAGAGTGATGGGTGAGAATGCTGGGCAACCAGAGGAGCAAGTGAGGGTACCTCGGCAAGGCGCCAATGGGGAGGATGGCGAAAGCGAGAGTTGAGAGTTGAGGCGTAAAGAAGGGCTGGAAAGAAGGAAGTGGGAGGAGACGATTAATAAAGTATAAGTGCTGTTGCTGTTGCTTGTCGCCGTCGCTGTCGCCGTCGCCGTCGTTGTCGTAGTGCGCTGTGCAGAGCAAGGGCTTGCAGATGGGAATCCGTCCTGGCACACGGCCTCCCCCTCAAGTCGAGTCCCTTTTGGAAGCCCGAGATGCGAGATGAGATGGGCGAGCTCTATTCAGAGTCTGGAGAGAGTCGAATCGACGGACGGGCCCCCGGGGGTGTACAATGGCAATCAATGGCCGTGCAAGACGGCGGAGAGGGGAGACAACGGACAAGTCCACGGCCCAAAGTCCCCAAGATCCAAGGTCAAACGAGGCCGGCCGCGGACGAGGGTTTGGACCATGCACTTCAGGGCCACAGCGCAGGCCGAATGAGCCACCGACAGCAAGACATGTGTATTTCGAACAGGAGCAGAGCTTTGTTAGCGCGTAGCCGGGGGCGAACGCGCGAATCGAGGCAATGGGCGATGCGAGTAAACGGGGTTGCGGCTCTCAACTTGCCAAGGAGAAAAGAAAAAGTGTGTGACCCGTTTTGATGTGTTGGCGTGCTTGGTTGCCAGTTAATGGAAAAAAACAATAAAAAATAAAAACCTCTGGGCACTAGGCCGCTCCACTGCGGCCGCGCTTGCGGAGGGCGTGGGTGGACGCGCGCGATGCTGCCTCTTTTTTTTTTTGTGTGTTTTGTTTTCGCACGTTGGATGGCCTGGCCTGGCCTGCTTTCTGGTCGGGTTTCTCGCCCGGTGGTTTCTGGCCTGCTTTCTTTCTGGCCTGGTATCCGGCCTGCTTTCTGGTCTGATAACTTGGACTTATGCTTTGTATGTATGGCTATCCAACACTTCTACTATTGTCGGAAAGGGTACCAAGCAAAGACCGCCCTCCCATCTACCATCTCATCTACCATCTACACCTTTGACGCGTGGTCAATCTGCCATGTTGTGAGTCACGACAATGATCAACAAGCTCGGCCAGGAACCAACCTGAACTCTAACCCTTGTCCGTGGCACAACGCTATCCAACAAGTATCCGAACCCGTTGCCGTCCAGCGTTTCCGGCTTCTGGGACGGTGTACCTCATGTATGTACTCTGCCAATCTGCATTGCAAGGGTCCTGGCCATAACAATGCACGAAAAATAACCCCGATAATTACCAAGGGTGGTGCAGTCTACGTGATCGTCTTGCATCTTGCACTTACAAGCCATGAAGGCGACACGGGGAAATTGGACTGACTGCATAATTAGAGCAACAGAGCCATGTCCTTGACTTACACGCTGTGGTTCCAGGAGTGACCGTGCCCTTGGACCGTCAACTTCCTTTGACCGTAGATTTCAACCCTCATAAGCACTGAATCGGATGTTGCGTCAAAAACGCGATGCTGCTGCACTGTACAAGACTCGAGCGACTTGTCTAAATACGTGGTGTGGTGGCAATGGCAAAACAAAGGTGCCACTAGTGGCAAAGTCCCAATATGTTGCTCGACTGCGAGAGTGTGTGTGCGTGTGTGCGTGTGTCGTGGTAGTATGGGGTATGGCTGGACTACTAGGTAGAATTCGCGGAGGATTCAAGTCCAGAAAGGGCTTAGGTGCTTTAGCTTAGACCCTCAACTTTTAAGCAAGAAGCCAGCTCTGGTTCTTCTTCGGCAGCCGCTGATGCACAGCAAATCAAGTCGGTCGTTCAAGTCGAGATGATCTCAGTAGCTGCCGTGACGTGCTTCGTATCCTACATAGGGCAGTGTATCTTGACTTGCTGATATGCAATTTCTCGTGTCTCGCTGGCTTGCAGTATCGCAAGGGAAAAAACTAGGTCGGTATATCTGCGGCCACGCCAGACCTTAGTCCCTTTGACTTGTCGACTTGTAGTCGTTAGTCGTGGCATGTGGAGATCAATGGATCAAGATGACCGGTCTGACTGGCCGTACTGGTGTTTTGCCTCTTGATACCGATGCTCTTGGTATACTGTGGTTCGTTATCCTCTTTACACGGATATTCCAAGTAGCTGGTGGCTCCACGGTTCACCAGAAGGGCCAGTTGTGCTAGCTAGATGGCCATGGAGGCGATATTGCAGAGACACGCGGTATACTGTGTTTGGCTTGTTCTCGTACCATTGTCCAGTCAGAGGACCCGACTTGTGATTTCACCTGTCATCGGTGAGTAGAAATAATTGCTCCTGCCTACCACAAAGAAGCCTTGAATGGGCATTGCATGAACCGTAGTTAGCGCTGCCGGCACACGCTTATGTACATACGTATACGGAGTACGGAGTATGCATACGTACGGTATAAGACGGGTATTAGGTTTTCGAGACAAGCGGTTCTCTTGATCCTTGTTTCGAGAGAGGGGCTGGTTGGTGACAGTGGCCGACTGATAGTTCATGGACCATCGCAAGCTGGGATCCGACATTGTGGACTTTTCTGCTGTGGAAGAACAAAACATGGTGAGATTGTTTTGCGCCCAAGACGGTGAAGACAGCCTGGCTGATTGGACGATATTCGGATGGAAGAGGGGATCGCCATGTTAGCAGGCGCGGACATGGCCTGACTACCAGCCCTTGAGATTAGCCCTTATGCAATGATGAGTTGGCATTGCCGCTGCTTACTTAGTGCCAATGGTCAACGGCGAAAACAGCAGCCCACTTAAAAGCGCCTTGCGCCTCTTCCTCAACTCCTAAGGTACCTGGCCGCCTTTCTGGCCTCTGCTGCAGTTGCGTCGTCGCAGCGCGGGGTACAGCTGACAAGGACATCGGCGGCGTTCATTTATGTGTACAACTGTCGATGGTTGTTCCAAACCTTGGCCCTGTTAACCATGTGCTGCTCGGCGTAGATCAATTGACAAGGCGGAGGGGTACTTGCGAGCACTTGGTGCGGCATCACCCCTGAGCTCTGCCAGCATCAGACTCTTGACTCGATCGCATCGATACAATCGGGATAAGCATGGTTGGAGTCATCTTCTTCCCTCCAGTACTGCCCATAGCGAGGGCTCAAGGCCTCGATTGGCGGCTTTGAGACAATGCTAGTAGTACGCTAGTAGTACGAGTGCAATGAGAAAAGTGGCAGCTATTAATGCAATCAACGTGGGGTATACGGAGTATACACAATGTCAACTAATTCCCTCATGCAAGAAAAGACAGTCTTGACCAATGGTGACGTGCGCCTGAGATGGACAGACCTGAGAAGGGAAATCCCCTCATCCAGACATGGCTCGCTTGTAGTTCATCTGCTTCGTCCTGGAATTAGGGAGATTAGAAAGACGCTTCCTTCCATTGGCAACTAAATACCTCTATAATAATGGTACTCCGTCCGTGCTTCAGCATCTGCAACCCGAGACCCAATACTGTTGAGCCAGTATTAACAATCATCTGGAATGTCCTGGCGGCATAACACCAGTCAGCGTGTCGAGACTCAAGGCACGACACTTGCCGAGGGCGTAGCTTCGCCGAATCGGATTTTGACGCTGCTTTTGATCATCCCAGAGGCCTAGGTGCCGTAAGACTGGTAACCAGCCAGATGCTGCCGCCAGTCCTGGTCCTCGTGGAACGTATCCTACTGATAAATACGTGATATCTGTATCGGCAGGGATATTTCGCCAGTTGGGATCGCTCATCTAAGGGTCTGGTACTTTATCAGACTAAGATTATCCGAAGCTAGATGTGCCTGATAATCTGAGGTACACTAAGCAACGTAGTACTATCACTTGTAATTCAGCATTACAGTGCAGTCACCACTGTAAATCACCATCAATGGGGTAAAAGGGGCGCTGTGGAGTCAGGATACCCGCTTGGAGACAACCACGTTGTTGGCTTCGGCTTGCTGTCCCATGGACCCCATGGACCAGGGCGTGTGTTGTCGCACCCGATAAGCTGAGGTCAGGTCGATTTTCAATCCGGCACAGATGCTTGTGACTATATTACCAAACCCACAAGCTCAATGCAGATGCCACCATGCTGAATGGTTTCATCGCACGCCTTGGAGTGAATCTCGGTTCCGATTTCGTCGGACTAGGTTGATCATGCTGTCGTCATAGGGTTGTGAGCTGGCATCTGGAAGAGGGGCTGTGAACTGCTCTCGTTGGCTTCGCTGGTGCGGGCAGTGAAGATGACCGCATGTGGACTTGACTTGACTCGCCTCATCTGGCTCGAGTTGTGTTGAGAAAGGGCTTTTGAAAGTGATGCTTGCAAATTTACCGTCAGTTTTGTTGGGGGACAGAGCACCATTGCCCATCGTGGTCAGAGGCAAACGCACCCCCGCGTGAAAAAGTACGAGAAGTACGAGTACGCCGTAGACACGTCAACATTGACAAAATATGCTCAGGCTTGGGGCGCAAACCGCCAAAGGTGGCGACTGCAGAAAACGGGTCCAGTACATGCAGATTGCAGATTGCAGGAGATAGCTCTTGATGTGCAAAATCGATGTCGAGACACGGAACACGGGGGTACAAAGCACAGAGTGCCTATTTCACCAGGTTTAGTCTAGGAAGGAGCGAAGCGTGTTGCTCCTAAGCGCTTCTACCTTCCTTCTACGCAAAAAGTTTGAAGTGACGCAATTCTAGAATGTGCTTCTGACTTGTGAAAATGTCATAGGTAGCTTTGTGCTTATATCTGACTTTGTGCTTACATCTAGTTTTCTGCTTAGCTTTGTGCTCTCGCCCTTTCCTCTGTGCAATTGCAGCTGCGGCTGGAGCCGTATTTCCATGCTGTCTGTCCTACTGTTTGTGCAACCTCGGAATATCCCCCCTCTTCTTTCCTGCCGTCTGCATGAGTGCACAAGCATCATGTCCGTTGCATGCAGGCTGTTATTTTATTATTTTGTTATTTTTTGGTATGTTTCAGAAGGAAAGACTCTGAAAGCCCACTACCACAGCTCGTTCGTAGTTTGTGACTGTCAAAGGGACGATACCACGCGGACTCTCATCCTATGCTTTCCGTCCACATCACGGCCGTTCACCGCATCCGCGGTCCATGGGCCACGATCAAAGTGGAACGATGAATTAATGAATGTATTGTGCTTGCCATTGCAGCACAGACGGCTCAGGGTGCACATTGAACCCACATGGTCGTCCTCCAATGCAGCTGTGACTACATAAATGCTGTACACCTTTGCTTGTCGCTTTTTGTGCGAGCTTTGCTGCATGAGCTTCACATAACATCACACTTTTGGCCACATCTCTTGCCTCCTCCTCCTCTCAACAAGACCCAAATAGATGTAATGTACTCCGTAGGCTGCTCGACTGTGATCGGCAACAGGACTCGGACTTATGTTCAGCAGGCGGGATTCGAGGTACCAACTGGACGGGTTGCGGACAATATTGAGCGGTCTCGGCTTCGGCAGAGCCCCCCATGGGATGACTCGCAATCGACATTGTTGCAGAATCAAGAAAGGCTGCTGCACATACAAGCATTGGGAGGCCAAGTATGAGGCCAAGTATGAGGCCATATATGTAACCAGAAAGACAGGGTTGGCCCTGCTATGGCACCACCAACCTCGGATAGACCTGAGATTCTTTGCCGCAGGCGTTTCCACGAGTATCCTTCGCCCCTATATCAGACACCTAACACCGCCACCATGATTAATGATTTGATGGCATTCCTTCTCGGAAAGCATTGGCCACGCAGTTGAGACATGCTTGGGGGGTTTGATTAGGAAAAATTGGACCAGTTCCTCTTTTCTTTGATCAAGACTGGGAACAGCTCTGATACACAAGTGGTCTGATATGGCTCGAACCCTAGTATCACTATGGGTGATGAGACAGGTGGATATTCAGCATCGCCACTGAGTCACCGGTTCCGCGAGTAAAAAGAGTTCTCATGTAGAGCTCTCCTAATGTTTTCAGCAGGAAATATCGCAGCACCATAACAAGAAAAAGTCATTTCCGTAGCCACTCCACCAACATATACTCAACGCGACTCCACAGATATCCAAGCACATCACTAATCAGAAGTAACTATTAGCAGGTGGTGCGATTGTATGCGCAGTGTCCAACGACAATGGTCCCTGTATAGAAACTTTAAATAAGACATACTCGTGGTGCTAGAACCCCGTCCTCGAGGCGAAATATCGTTGACAGTCATCAACTTTATCTTTTGGGATAACGTAGACAGGATGAACCGCCCCAATCCTGTCAGATTCCTCGAAGATTTGCTCATCGACCGACAAGGGGGAAACAGACCAGCGATCTCCATCCATCAGAGCAGGATCGGCACGGGCAGACACTAAGACCCATTTGTGTTGTGCTGAACTCAATCCCGACAATACATAGCAAGTGTGGTATGCGTCTGAATACCTGCAAAACATTATCACGTTAGTATGATGGACCGCCACAGGAGCCTGCTTCCGAGCAGCCCTTGTCACACTTTTGACTTACTTGCCAGGTTTGTCCCGAAGACCCCCGCGCTTTGTTACGTCCTGACAACAGCAGAAAATGTACCGCAGTAGTCCATTGCGGTTGAAGAGACTGTTGTCAACCTGTGCGAGCGGGCTGTCTGCAGGTCGGCCAGGTTGCCCCTCAGGGCCGCGAAGACTGGCCTCGATAAGAGGCCAGCATCCACCGACCCAGTGGCTGTAGCAACCGTCAACCAGTTTGTTTGTCCGGCCAGAAAAGCCACCCTCTGGTGCATATTGTCGAGAAGACAGCCAAGAAGTCAGACGCGGGAGGTCGAGGTACCTACGGAGGCGTGAATGTTAGCAGGCTGATGACACACACACAAGTCAACCCACACGCCCCCCTTTGATATGCACGGGTCAACCACAGCCCGTGTCAGTGTGAGATTTTTTCAACAAAAGACTGACTTTGAAACGGTTTTGTGTGGAGAATCAAGAATGGAGAGGCATCCTAGAGCGCAAAAGGCATAGGCGCCATGGGCCTCGAAGCCAGGTGCTGCTGACACTCCACCTTCGTAGGTTTGGCCTAGAGGATAGCATACCATTAGATCCGGACGATTAATTCAAAATACAATGAATGCATAGACAAATGGATTGGAAGATGCAAGAATGTTACATTGAGGAGGTCCGAACATACATCTTCCTACCCATTCTGGAAGGCCCCCAAAGAGATCAGTATGTCCAGCACCGTACGCAGGCGAGTCGGGTGATAGATTGCGAGGAAGATTCAGCAGCGAGATAATGACACTTGCGCAGTATGCCCCTCTTGAGTATTTCCTTGTCAGCATATGGCATATCATACTATGCCAACGACCCCAGTTCAACGAGCACAAGACGATAAGGCCAGAAAAAAAAAGTAAAACTTACCTTACATCCTCCTCGCCACCAACGGCCATTTGGAAGCCCCCATCTGGTTGCTTCAGCGAGCAGAGCCATTTCCACATGGTTCTCCTGTTGATGACCTCGTATGCATGTTCCCCGCCGACCAAGGCCAGTGACAAAACAGTTGCATAAGTGGTGGCAAGATGAGAGGTCTGGCCAAAGCCTCCGGCGAAACCCCCCTCCTCATTCTGCATCGGACGTACAGTTTCGATGAGTCTCGAGCGATATTTAACGACATCTTCACCGAGAATGGACAATCCATTGAGAGACCAGTAGAAAATCCATGGCCTGCTTGGGTCTGCAGACTTGAACATGGATGGTAATGTGCCAAGTTGCTTCTGCAAGAATTTCACATGGCGATCACGCAGCAGCGGGGGGGTCCCATGGATGTTGCAGTGACTGTGGCCGTATCCAGCCAAGAACGGCACACACATTTCCATGGTCTCATCCTGTAGTTGTGAGCTGTCGGTGGCCAAAGCATCTCGGATCGGGGGATCTGACGTGAAAAGGCTGGGTATGACGGGGATGGATGATGCGTCGCTTCCAGTATGCCGCCCCGTCGAAGACGCCATGCTTTCCGTGGCGGCCATTTTTTGGATGCTGTGACGCTTGAACACTGCTTTATGTCGGACGCGGGTGTGTCGAGACGACGCTCTCATAACGACACCTCCTGTGCCTCCTGTGCCTCCTGTGCTGTCGAGAGCCGATGTGGAAAGGGAGGGAAGAAAGAAGAAATTCCCCGTCCCAGCCCACCTGGACTAAATAATCTTGGGCAACATGTGAGTATCTTTGTCTGCCTCTACGGAGTATTCAGCTCTCCTTTAGATGGCGCAGTGCCTCGTGTTACGTCAATGTCGAGAATTCGGACCTGGCTGGGGACAATACTGAAATAAGCGCTAATGCGAAGCCATTGTTGTTGTGATATTGTGGTTGTCGGAAATTGGTCGGCTATCAATTTGCTTACTATGGGAGGGAGGGAGGGAGGGAGGCGCGCCAGAAAGCGTGGCGGGCATTGGCAATTGCTTTTCCTCCTTTTATCGTGAACGGTTGGTTTTATCATGCTCGCCGTTTGCTTGGTTGGCCTTGATCGTGCATCTCATTTTGACATCTACACGAGCGCTGGCGCTTTGTACCATCAGCTGTGCGGCATGTGTGCTGCATGAATGAATGAATGAATGATTGATTGATTGATTGATTGATTGATTGATTGATTGATTGAATGAGTGAATGATCGATCTGGCTGGCTGGCGGGGCTGGCCACCTGGTGACTCACTCACTCACTCAGGTGCCAACTGAGTGAGGTACCTACTGCCGTGCCTGCCCTCACCCATCGTCATATTACATATTACTCGGGCCAGCTCTCTCACTTGAGCCATCCGTGGGTTTACGGTCTCGCTTGCAGCAATATAAAAATCAATGTAATGCTGCGGTTAATCTGAGATGTTTGGTGCAAGTGCTGATGACTTGTGCCTGTGAGACTGAATTTCGAGGCTTGCGCTCCGATAAGGTCCGTAAATAGTGTGCCGAGCTGGTTTCGTTCAAGTCACCTACCCTGCAGGCCAGAGCAGCCTGACTAACCTGCCAAAACTTCGTAGCTACCTACCGAGGGAGGTTAACGGTTGTCGACGAGACCGCGGAAGCCAGGAGATATGAATGGGAACCGATGTGAACTTTTCTTTCCTTGGTAATGTTGTTTGGAGCACCTGGAAGCCCTTAGACACTTCAACTCATAGTCACATGTCTAAAACCTTGGTTGGATATTGCCCATCCTGACATCAGCACTAGTTGCTTATTCACCAAACTGTGCATATAGCCAGTGCGCAGACGATACCGCCACCCAAGTTAATTTCCTCTTCCTCGTAATAGTCTAGGAGTGTAGGATTCTTCCCATCCCGAGTCTACAAAGACAACAGTGCTACTTGTCACGCAGCAAGTACACGGAAATGGCGGGATCAATTACCTTCACAGGAACTACTTTATCCAACGCCCGGTATGTCCTATGTCTAGGGTAAGTCACGCGCTCCACGCGCTCCACGCGCCTCACGAACTAGCCGAGCTGCTGTCACGAACATTATCAATATGACGTGCAGATCCCTTCGTGCCGTAAATCGTGGGCTAAGCACCTCCAAGTCAACCACCTGGGTTGTCTGTGACGCAGATATCAAACAGACCACGCCCACAAGACTCCGGCTCCGTCACAAGTTCACTACTCAATTAGATTTAAATCGAGCTATAGGGTAGGTAGCACGTTGCACCAAGTTCGGAGAAAGCAGCCTCGCCCAGGTGGCGAGGCAACAGAAAAAGGAAAAAAAAAAGGAAAAAAAAAAAGGAAAAAAAAAGGAAAAAAGAAAAAAAAAAAACGACTCTACGCCTGGATGAATAGCGATTGTCAGCATAACTCAAGATAGTGCTCGCCCCAGCCGCAAGGCAAACAGAAACAAACGGCTCTACGCTCAGGGCGAACCGCGATTTCACAGCATAACTCAAAACAATGAATAACGCTCGCCCAAGCCGATCGGATTGTATTACAAAATCGTCCTGCTACGCAAATCAGGGCGTGTGTTCAATGCCCTTTCTCACGAGAATTGTGATGTTGCACTTAATTTGCGAGAAGCTGTGTAACAGGAAGATTTTTCACGCCCTAAAGTCGTGATTTGTGCGGTATTTTACAAACTCGAACTAAAGCCATCCCTGAGCACATGTCCCTCCCATACAATAACCACGTCCGTGTGTTGCATGAGTGCCTCATCGTGCCTGCCTGGTCTCTTGTTATTACCATGGGGGCTGGGCTGTGCTGTGCTGGTCAAAGTAACCAAGGTCAGGTCAACACGAGCGGGTGCTTGACAGACAGGCAAAGCAGGGCGTCGCAGTCTGTGTTTGTTTTCCTTGCGGAACAGAATTGTTACACAGGGTTCAACTGGCACTGGTCGGAAGAGCAAGTTACCATTGAAATCGCGAGCTGATGCGGTAATTGCACGGAGTGAATGTGAGCGGAAAATTAGGTGAAAGTGCCTTGCGCTATCCATAATCGCTGCTGAGATGTCATAATTCATTCTATCGTCATGTCGTTGGCATGCGGGGACTCTTTGATCCATCGAAAAGCACACTCTGAGGACAACCCGCGGCGGGGTAGGGGGGAATGACCCGATTCTCAATCAAAGGTTCCCCGCGTGCTACGGAGTGCTTACTCGATGCTTCCAAGCCTCATCAGTCACTCATCAAGCTTTTCGCTCACCAAACGTCATCAAGGGTCATCAAACCTTTTGATGGCACTGTGAACAAGCCGGGCAGAACTGGGGACAGAAGTTGCCAAGTTGCCACTCATTACGTGCTCGACGGAGAGAAAAGATGCAACTTGAAACTTGATGCGCTGCGAGGAACCGAGCCCATTGACAAGACGGTGCTTTTCCACAACTTTCCTTGACCATGAGTGAAACGGACGAGATGCATCATTCCCGAGCTAATGTCGAGTCCTTCGGAAAAGTGAGCTGGGATCAGGCTTGTTTTGTTTAGTCGACGCCTGAACCGCCTCTCTCTTTCTTTCTTCCTTTCTCTCTGTCTCTCTCTCTCTCTCTCTCTTTTATTTTTTTTAAAAAAAAAAAAAATCCCTCAACAAGCTAGGGTATGGTCTGCCAGCGAATTGTGGCTTATTATCTCTTGCCCCAGTTGAATGCAGGGGTCAGCAGTGGCTCGGATCTGGTGACGGATATCTGCGCGCGGAGCTTATTTATTAATCGTCAATCATCTTATCACAGTCTGGGCTGGTAATTAATACCTCAGTGAACGAACGAGAGGAAAAACACCCGTCGAAAGCAGAGTGGCAGGGTCAAGAGCCACTTGCGTCGTTTAGCCCCGCAACGGGCACTTGTACTCCGCAGTTGGCTGAAGTGCCCAGGTACCTAGGTAGGTACATTAGGTGGTATGTGGGCGCAAAGCGCACCGTGCACCGTGCGCATGGCATGATCGGTAGAAAAGATCCAACGAAAAACTGGCAGGTGGCCGACTGAGTCTGGGGTGTCTTGGGCGTTTCCCTTGCAATCAAACAACAGCGCCGAATAATACTACAGCCATGACGAGCTTCTGGTTTTTTGGAATGCATTTTTGCTTCTTCCTATCCGCCTTGTTTCTTCCTTCACCCTCACCCTCATGGCAACCCTGTCGTGGATAGAAGCCACTGTGCATCAGTATCGTGCCGTGCGCGTGGTTGGCAAAGGCAAGGGACACCCCGGCGAGTTGTATTGGCCGTGGCAGGCTTGGATAATAATAGTGATAATAGTGTGACTTGTCTTTCCTTGCCAGCACTTCCTTCGATCTGCCGCCCGCAATCTATTTAAACAATGTTAAGGGAGCAATCTGGCCGGTAGGTAGCAGGTGGCGACACTGCTACTTCTTGTCACAGATAAATTCTGCAAAGTCTAGAGCACATCAATATTAATTAGTATTCCCTACGAGTGAAAAAAGCAGACCATTTCAAGGCTTGAACGATAATCCATACTGGGCCGTGAAACCGAGAATATAGTGGCTTACGGAGTGCTACTGAGAGCTACTTAGAGGAGCGGGATATGATTCGCCGATAATTGTTTGTCTCTGCGACATGTCAACAAGTGTGGTGAACGAACCTACAGAGTACATAAGTCCTGACAACCACGATTCGGGTCGCGTCACCCAAAGATCCAGTCACACCTTTTCAACATAATCCCGTTGGTTGGAATGGCTGAATGGGCAAGACATGGTGGTGCGCATGGTGGTGCGCAATCGTTGTCCATATTATGCTGGTCACACGGAGTACAGAACAAGCTGCTCCGTGGCTTGATAACGAATCGTCTTTGTTATCATTTCTTCCTTCTGAGTGCATTCTGCGGGAAAAAGGCGACTGCTTTATATTGCAGCTGCGCCTTGGTGATCGACGCTAAATGTCAAGCGTCAAGCATCAAGCGTCAAGCGTCAAGCGTCAAGCGTCTGCGCGGCGATCAAGTCCAAATTGAAGCGTATCATCGGTGACTAAATGCAGGATAGGGAACTTACTTCATCTTCTGTTCGTCCTGTCGAGTGTCAAAGAGAAGCGCACTCTTAGGAACACTGATACGAGAGTCCTTGTTAAACACATACCATCAAACTGCTTCAATCCGACAACGAAAATAATGCAAAGTCCATGCGTGATGCGATGCCCAGGCAGCTAGAGCCGGAGCCGCATTTCCACAGATGTATTGGAGGGGAATCCTGACAATCCTGGTACGTACCAAGTACGGAGTGGCTGGTTCGTCAATAGATACTGGAGAGCACGATGAACGGAGAGCATGATGAACCGTGTGACTAGGATGGTTTGGGCACTGGCACTTGGCACTTTGGTTGTGTTGCACGCCGCACATCGTGTGGGTGGTTGGTGTTGGGTGGCAAGGTGGATTCCCATGCTCGAGCAGATTGTATCGGCCTTCCCACGACGAGGTCACAATGACAGCTCATACGCTTTCGACCACGGCGGGATGACACACAGTCCGAGTCCGACACAGTCCACCAACCAAGTGTTTTCTGGGCTTTCTGTGTCGTCGACCATCAGCTTCGAGAATTACCATCAGCTCTTTCTTGCCCTCGAGAATCGAATTCATATCCACCCGCCAGCCAGACTCCGCTGTGGGACATCTTCCCCGAGGTTATAGCCAAGTGGCCCGCACTTGTCGAGCTTGCCTCGCGGCTTGTCGCGGATTTCGTTCGTATCGCGGCGGACGAAAACCCTGTTCGTGGGTTGACGGGTTCCATGCTGAGCGGCTGGGAGCTTGACCTCTCCCTCCCTATTCGTAGTCGACCGAGCAAGTCTGGATCGCTCTCCTGTTGCTCCACCTTCCTGCAGCTGCACAGGCGCCCGCAGCGGCCACGATTGGCCAGGCTGCACCATGCGGTCCGGGGCTGGACAACTTCACCGCCTCTTCAATCCCCTCCTCGCCGGTCCCTTCCCCATCCCGCTCGACACATTCCTGATGCCCATGACAAAGACAACCATTTAGCTGCCCGTCCTCTGTCGAATGCACAGAGCCGACAGGGCCACGTCCAACGCCGCCAGCTCTCCGAACTATCTCTCGACCACCGCTACTTTCCCCGTCTTTCCTCTTCCATCCATCTTGTCTCTTTTACTCCGTACATTCTGCTAAATAGGGACTTCGCAAAAGAGCGGTGTCATCAGCTCGTCTCTACAATATCGCCAGGCTTCGCAACCAACCTTTTGGCTTTACTTTCCCGCCAACATGACCCTCAACTTCGTTCCCAACTGTGGGGGTGACGGCTTGCTTGATCTGTCCTTTAACCAGCAACACCGAGCTCAAACTGCATATGCCTACTCCTTATCCTCGGCCGCTCAATCAACTCCATTAGCTGCTTCGGGGATCATGACCAATACTCGATCTTGGGCCTTGCCGCTTGACATGTCCTCCAATATTTCACCAGCTGCAGCCTCAATAAGCTCACCCGAGGATCTACAAGGCAGTTCACCACTGTCTCATGCTTCAAGTCCACATGCCCAACACTCACCGTTGCAACAATCACCCTTTGCCCCTACAGCCAGTCCATTGAACGACTGGACCTTGCAACAACCACAGCAACAACCACAGCACCAGCAACAGCAAGGACAACAACCACAACAACAAGCCTCAACACATCAACAGGTAGCAGCTCCAGATCTGGCTCACTTTATCCAGGACCAGGGCTTTGCCAGCTTCAATTCGTTCCCTCGAACCTTTCAACCTAATCCTCTCGACTATCTTCCTCCTACGACTCAAGCCGCTCTTCAAGCCAACCTATTAGGATCACCATTCACCACATTGGGTTCCATGGAAGAGACGACTCATGCAATGCATTGGGGGAGCAGCGGCATGGACAATTGGCATGATTTTCAAAATACACTACAGATGGATGCTTTGAGTCGACTGGATAACGTTGGGAGCAATTCGCCGAATGGAAATTACCTGGAAGTCTTATCTCTTCCCTCGCCATCTGGTGAAGGTTGGGCTATGGTTGACTGGGGACATCACGAGCTGGATCAGTTCCAGCAAGCTCAAAATGCCGCCATCTTCAACCCCAGCCAGACTCTTCATCTTCGAACTAATTCCGCTTCCTCTGACGGAAGCAATTCTATGGAGTTCGGCTTCGAGGAAATCCATTTCCCATACTCTCCCGGCTCAGACGGTCATGCGGATAATTCCAACAGTAACAACAACCATTGCTTCGCCGGCGATGGACACACCCATCGTCACGACATGGTCAGTCCCACAACATCCGCATCTGTACCAATCAAAGTTGAGCCCTCAGCTGTCCGTCACAGCCCCGGGAGTGGTGCCGGATCTGTCTCCCCCAATACTACGACAAATCCTCGCAGGAATTCAGGGCCTCGCAAGAGTCCCATTTCAAAGGGTACCACAAAAACCATCATCCGCCGAACGTCTAATGGAAAGAAGGATGGCACTGTGGAGAAAAAGGTCGGGCGCAGAAAAGGACCTCTCCTACCTGAGCAACGTAAGCAAGCAAGTGAAATCAGAAAGCTGAGAGCCTGCCTGCGCTGCAAATTCCTGAAGAAGACTTGTGACAAAGGAGAGCCTTGTGCTGGTTGCCAGCCATCGCATGCTCGCCTTTGGCAGGTCCCTTGCACTCGCATTGATATCAAGGATATCGGTTATTTCATGAAGGATTGGAAGGCTGATTACCAGCAACATGCCGACCTGGGCATGTCTGTGTACAACGTCAAGGGTTTCTCTGCCAATGAGTCGTTGATGTGGATTACTCACGGCTACGGATTCGCACTCCCCGTCATGGTTCGTGAGGTTTTTGTTCTAGATGAAGGATGCTTTGCTGTTGAATGGGTTGAGTCTGGAATAGCCAATGACCCTATTGACTTCGAGACCAAGACTGAAAAACTTGACGTTGGTGCTGAAGGTATTCGCCTGGACGCCCTTCAAGAGTACCTCGACAAGCACGTGGATGGACCATTTGAAGACTTCATCGATGACCACTTTGAAGGCACTCCTTTCATCACGGAGATTCTGAAGACCGCACATCGCTACTACATCAAAGACAGAATGCCGGTCATCAAGAAGGCGCTCAAACTTGTGCTCGCTTACAATTTGACAATGCACATTACCATGGTCGAGAACCAAGGATCCGAATCCAATCTGGACGGTCAAATCGATGACGAAGACTCTAAATTCTATGGGCGCACGGTCGCACCTGTAATGATCAACTTCCAGATCAAGTGCGCGCTTGCTGACATGTGGCGCGAGCTTCAAAAGGATATTCTTGAGGAGCTCTCGGCCCTGTACTCAGGCGTGTATAGTGGCGAAAAGATGAAGAACTGGCCTACTATCTTCATGCTGGCTTCGATTCTTCTCGCTGTGTGGGAGGAAATGCAGTTCGATTGCCACTACCGTGTTCCTGATTCTGCGGCAGTGAACAAATTCTGCAACGACATGGAGACGACCCCTGTCGGAGTTATAGTAGGCCTTTTCCATGCCATCTCCCAGAAGCTTCCTTCCTTCACCGACTGGAACACCAGGCAACATGGACACCTACTTCACAACAACATTTCTGTTTGCGAGGCTATGACTGAAGTTCGACAACATGTGATTAAGCACGGTAAGTCCGGATCGCTAGCTTTCGCTTCAGTACGTGCCACATTGGACTGAATGATGACTAACAAATGTCCTTGCATAGAGTCTTATCTCCGCACCCGTAAGGAGACCAAATTTGACCCGTACGATTTCGACTCTCTCTCGAACAAATTCCTATCTAAACTTGTCGTTCGCGCAAATTAACAACTCGATGGCGATGTTTCAAGTGCCCTCTTTGAGTAAGCCTGTCTGGCTCACAATTATCAGAAACAGATTTGTTCCAGCGCGCCACCGCAGACTTGGGCGTATTCTTTTCGAAACTCCCCTTCTCTTTCCTTGTCACGGCTGGTCACCGTGTCACGGCACGAAGTAACCTACGAAAATGGTGCAACGTGTTATGACTCTTGTAACGAATTACTCACACGATTAAACGACTGTTTTCATTCACGCAGTTTTAGAATCACGATTCTGACAGCTCGTAAAGCGGACGTCAATCTTTTTCTCTGGTTTGAATAATAGCTTTTTCCTGTTTGGCTCGCCGAAGCGTAAAGGTTGCGTTAAATGTATTTACTTTGTCTGATGTCGCATATGAATAGTTGAAAGACAGTTATGAACACGATGAGTGGTATTGCAGGGCTGTGAAGATGAGTATCAAGATGGAAGTATTGATGACAAGCGCATGGAATGGGCGTCTTCAACAAGGCACAGGAGCACCATGCTGAGCGAATTTGTTGTATTGAGCGGGAATTTGTTATGATCAACGTGTTCGATATATCAAGGAAATGTTGTTCAAAACGACAACTAGTATCCTAGTCTCGTGTGGGCGCATTGTGGACTATCAAGGCTGCTAATGCCGTGATCACCATATTGAGCGAATTTATGAGGCTTCGATAACGACATTAGCAGTCCACAATGCGCTCATACGAAACTAGGATGCTAGTATTATATTATCTACGAACAACATCTTTTCTTGATATACTGAAGAGGATGGCCGTAACAATAAATTTCCATTCGACACAACAATTGACTTCGACGTGCTGAGCTGCTAGACGAATTGACCCTTGTTAACATTGGAGTGGAAATGTGTGAACTACCGGCGTCCTCCCAGACTGGGTGGGGCTACTGTTAGAAGAAACCGAACGGCAAAAGTAAAGTAGTGAGATGGAAATGTTCCGGCCACTTTAACCCTACCGTTTTGGAAATCCAAAAGAGACTTGGCCAAGACAACCTCAAGCATGCATCTGGAAGGGCTGTCGAACTCGGGAGGTGTCGATGCTCAAGACAACCGGGCGACCGAGTTCGCCCATGCCGCCCCACCAACAAACCCATTTCTTCCGTCTACGGAGCAGCCCCTCCCCCAGAGGTGGAGCCAGTGGCAAGAACCGACCTCACTGGGCTTGTTGAGATGGAGAACCAGGCCGCAAGGCAAAGAGTGCAGTGGAGTTGGTTATCTGCGATACTTTGAAGTGACGTCGTTGCGACCGTGGATCCAAGGGCGACGACTGACTATTCTGCCGATTCTGTCGGCAGCCCCGCAGCTGCATAGCCACTCTGTCTTGTACACCATATGCCATGATGATAATAGCAACATCATCGGGAACTGTCTGTGTGAGATTAGCCTGTGCAGTTGATGCCATGTCCAAATCGAAGCGACAAGACATGCAATCTCAAGGCGGCCTTGTTTCGGCTTTTCCATGCATTGTGTGCATGCAGGAATCTTCCAGACAAAGCTGGAGTCGCTGAGTCAGCGTAGATTTAGCAAGGCGCCACATGACTGCTCGGCACGACACGATCCACCTGTTGCTGCGACAAGGCTGCACGAGCTAAGCGGAAATGCCTTGGGCCGGAGAAGTCGTAGAGAGTCCGCTCTCAACGTATTCTGTTGAGAATCAGTGACAATTGCACTCCGTAATATTTGAGTTGGCGAGGCAGCAAAGAAGATTTTTGTTCAAACGAGACTGCATCCGGGTGCATCCACTCGGCCCCACCGGGGACGGCTGGGAGAGATAAGTGCTGGGGAAGGGGCCAAGGGAGAGAAAAAAAGTGGCGGATCGTTGTTACTCGCAACTGTGCTGGAACGGCCACCTTAATTTTTCGCGGTTTGTCACTGCGCCCCGCTCCCACCTGCCTCGCCCCGTTTGCCATCCGGCCACTTCGGCCACTACTTAAACACTCCCCTCTCGCCGTCTCCCACTGTCGATCCCTCTCCTTCTTCATACTTTTCCCCAATACATTTCGTCACAAGACTTCAGCGCCGACACCTTGATCTCGCAACAAACTGCTACTCAAACAATACAGCGCCTCCAGCCTAGCTAGCAGAAGCAGTCATGCAGATTTTCGTCAAAACCCTTACCGGCAAGACCATCACTCTTGAGGTCGAGTCATCTGACACCATCGACAATGTCAAGTCCAAGATTCAGGACAAGGAGGGAATTCCTCCTGACCAACAGCGTCTGATTTTTGCTGGAAAGCAGCTTGAGGACGGCCGCACCCTCGCAGACTACAACATCCAGAAGGAATCAACTCTCCATCTTGTGCTCCGCCTCCGTGGTGGCATGCAAATCTGTAAGTATCTGTTCGATTGCGGAGTCGGACTACTGAAATTCGCAATATTAACCTTTATCTAGTTGTCAAGACTTTGACCGGAAAGACCATTACCCTCGAGGTGGAATCTTCTGATACTATCGACAATGTCAAATCAAAGATTCAAGACAAGGAAGGCATTCCTCCTGACCAGCAGCGTCTGATTTTCGCTGGCAAACAGTTGGAAGACGGCCGTACGCTCGCCGATTATAACATCCAGAAGGAGTCCACACTTCATCTTGTTCTCCGCCTCCGTGGCGGTATGCAGATCTTCGTCAAGACCCTCACAGGAAAGACCATCACCCTTGAGGTGGAATCTTCTGACACAATAGACAACGTGAAGTCAAAGATTCAAGACAAAGAAGGCATTCCTCCCGACCAGCAGCGTCTTATCTTCGCCGGGAAACAGCTTGAGGATGGACGGACACTTGCAGACTACAACATTCAGAAGGAGTCAACCTTGCACTTGGTGTTGCGTTTGCGTGGTGGCCAGTAACGCCAATTTTTTCCCATGATTGCGAGCGGAATGAAGTGTGTGGCGTTTGGGTTAATTTTAACGATGTTGCGCATACGTGCCATTCGTCGATGTTAGTTCTAGGCTTATCCGAAACATGCACTGATAATTCACCAGAGATATAATCAGTGGTGCACTAAATACTTGAATCTGTTGCTATACTGACAATCACCATGTGAACGTCGTGACTATGCTCGAAATCCAGTAGTGTAATACTTGTCAAATAGAACTTCCAAACTTGAGATGTGGCTGCATGACGGACCATGTGGCAAGCATCAAGTGGGCGTGGTGGGGAATAAACTTTGGAGCGCGAAGCTTTGTCCCTTCAAATTCTAGGCCTTCCTTCGTCTTTAACACACCCACTGTGCACTGTGGCAGACTTTTTCTGCAAAACATAATGACGTGCAGCCTTGGCCATGGGAGAAGCAGTGGACTGGCATTCGAACATGGTTTGCCTCTTCTGCCCGGGAAAATCATAAGGGGACGACGCCCTTATCTGGTCCAGCATACCAACAGCGTCTCTCAGCTCGTTGAGCGACGGTTTCGACTGTGCGGGCAATCCGCTTGATTAAAGGCTATAGAACGGCCATGCCTTACTTTTATCATCTCAAATTCGAGTTGTATCCTACTCCTGATCCTACGGGGACAGTTTTTCAGAAGTCTGGGCAAAGCAACTTTGAGCAAAGGCACGTCTGGTTGCCTCCTCAAGGAACGAACGTCTTCGACGACCTTCCATCGCATTTTAGCTCGAAATCCCTAACACACCGATTCAAGCCATCATCTGAATATCCTCGTAACGATTACTCGGATAGCGTCTTTCAGCCTTTCACAAACAACTCTGTCGGGCAGGCAAGCGAAGGCGTGATAGACTGTGGTGTCCCTCGGGTCCCCTCAAACAAACGGTTCGAAGCTACATCGGAAAAAAGGGGGCTAAAAAGAACAAACAGCTATCCTCCTCCACCGTCCGACGCTGCTATACACCCCCAGACTGCGGTCAAAGATTGGCGCTTCGGCTGCGTGAGCATTGAAACAGTCGATCCGACGACTACGAGCGCTAGAACAGACATGTCCGGAGAATCAAGTCGCGCGGTACCTGCCGCGGCGCCGACCCTAGGCCCATCCTACTCAGGTGCGGGTACCGCTACGAAAGCTGGGTTTAAACCGCTAGAAAGCAAGAACACAGAGGTTGGATGGGGCATTGTTCACTTTTATCGCGAAGGCGAAGAGACTTTTAACTTGGGTACCAACGAGCACGGTGAAGAGCAAGAAGTGGCGTCAACCATAGATGAGTGCAAGACGCTATGTATACCTGCCGTGCCGGCATATATGTCACCAAGTGACTTCTTGGGTTTCGTCGGAGATACGTGGAGAAATGAACTCAGCCATTGTAGATTGGTAATGACGTCGAGAATGAACCGATATCTGGCCTTGCTCAACTTTCGGGAGAGCAGGATGGCTAGAAAGTGGAAACGAGAGTTTGATGGCAAGCTATTCAACTCCATGGAGGTATGTTGACAAGATATGTCCCGAAATCTTTCCTTGGCTGGTTCCCTTGGTTAACATAGCCTATAGCCTCAGCTGTGCCACGTTGTATTCGTCAAGTCAATCACGTTTGAAACTCCGACAGAAGCGCGACGAATTGATTCGGCCTCGCTTCCAGCATCGTCATCCTCTGCTGTATCAAGCAGTCTCCGACCGTTCCCGCCGCCAACACCAAACTTGGTTGAGCTGCCGACCTGCCCAGTGTGTCTGGAACGCATGGATGAGACCAATGGCTTAATGACTGTACCATGTTCTCACGTATTTCACTGCAATTGCCTTCAGAATTGGAAAGGTGCTGGATGCCCCGTTTGCCGATTTACGAACACTACAGGGTCCGAAGGCTCCCATGGCGACCACAAAGACTCATACTTGCAGCCCTTTGGATCGTCCATTTCAAACCTATGCAGCGTGTGTGACTGTACAGATGACTTGTGGATTTGCCTTATCTGTGGCTACATAGGCTGTGGAAGGTATAAAGGCGGCCACGCCAAGGACCACTGGAAAGAAACAGCACACAGCTTCTCTCTGGAATTAGAAACACAATACGTATGGGACTACGCCGGTGACATGTGGGTGCACCGGCTTATCCGTGATAAAGGAGACGGTAAAGTCGTTGAATTACCAGGGAGAAGCAATCAGAGCAACCGCACAACAAACGAAGATGTCGTTCCTAGGGCGAAACTTGAGAACATTGGTCTTGAGTATACCCATCTCATCACCAGTCAACTAGAATCGCAAAGAGCATACTATGAAGAGTTGATCAGTAAAGCCGTCGACAAGGCGGCACGGGCCTCAGAAGCAGCCGAAAGCTCGGCCGCCGCATCGTCCACAGCCATGGAGAAGCTGGGCGACCTTGAAGAGAAGTTCCAAATCCTGACTAGGGACACCATACCCCAACTCGAAAGAGACGTGCAGCGAGAGCGGAACAAGGCGACAAAAAGTGATGCGCTGGCTCGCAGCATGAGCAAGGCACTTCAGGAAGAGAAGCGCGTGAATGAGGGGCTTATGAAGAGGATCGAGCACCTGGGGACGGAGAACGAAGCGGTGAGGAAGAGCATGGCAGAGTTGAAAGCGGAGACTGACGAGTTGAAAGAGATGAATAGGGACTTGACCATGTTTATCTCGGGACAGGAAAAGCTGAAAGAGTTGGAGAATGAAGGGAAGATTGAGGAGGGGGAGTTGGCGGGTGGGAGTGCGATTGTGCCTGAGAAGAAGGGGAGGAGGAGGAAGCGGTGATGGCTGACTGGTATGCTTATGCTTATGCTTGTTGTGATTGTTGATGGGTAGCACAGCGTTGGTGACTGGCGTAGACGTAGGGTCTTGCATGGATTTCTCTGAATTCTTATTAAATTGTTGTACTTGTGCAGTCGCGCGTTGTATAGTGATGGTGAAGAAAGCTTGCTTGCTGGTTCGGGTAGGTCTGAGTATTTCCCGGCCGGGGAACAAGTCCATATATGAACCCTCATTACCGCATTATAGTATCATTGGTAATGGTGAGGTGAAGGGCATTGTTCTATCTTGTATCTGGAAGAAAACCGGGCATGAGAGCGCACATGATGATATTCCTGATGAGCTAGATGCTAGCTCACCCGCTCATGGACGGCCGCCTCAGAAAGCATAGGGATTAAAGCCATCCTGTTTCCGTTTCGTGCTTATATGCCTGCGTAGCCATGTACATTACTGTTGCGCCCTACTGTGGAACGTGGCATTGATGAAAGAGTGCATGTTGAACTCCAGATGATGGTTGGAACTAACTGCGTGTCAAGCTTCTACGCGACCCCATCGACCAATCATCGCTCGCATGGTCCAGGTTGGGTTCCTCAAACGAGGCTGAACGCGCGACTAGTGGGTGCCTCTGTTTTCGCTCATTGTCGCTCTTGCTTTGGATTTTTGACGACCGCGCTTACATGTGCGCTGGAGCATGTGAGCTGCGCCTTATCTGCAGGTGGGGAGCAGAGATATGTCGTGATGGTACGAGTGCCAACCAGGTCCTGGTGGTTCTAGACATGGGGCTTACATGCGGGCTAGTGCGAGTTTTGCCTCCGTTATCTCCAGCGCATGGTTTATACAGAGATTGACGATGGATCTCAGGGTGTGTGTGTTGCTCCGATGTATGCTGGACTTGGGCCGAAGGGAGGAACATTTGACATACGGTATAACTTACCCAGGTAGATACCGGTAGATACCTAGGTAATACCTAGGTAGTCAGGCTGACGACCCACAAGCAAAACGCACGTAGCTTCTTGGCGTTTTCTGCATGGAATGAGTACGGACAGGCACGAGCATGGATGGTTTATTTAGGGCTTGTCAGTTGTCTTCCAGCAGCATCTTCCAGCATCTTCCTCCAGCCCGTTGCTGTTCACGAAACTGGCAACTACGTTCCAGGCAACTTGCCAGCTTCAATGTTCTAGGCTGGTACTAATTGGCCAGTGCTCCGCCCGGCCCCACCCCCTCTATTTTATACAAGAACTATTCACCAACTGCCCTAACCACAACTCCCTCCAGCGCCCAGCCATATCGCGCTGCCCCCCCCCCCCCTCCTACAAGCTCTGCACGCAGCTTCATTTTCCCTCTCGCTCTGTCTCACCCTCGGCCGCTTTGCTGTATTGACAATACTGACGGCAACTGGGGGCTTTTGCTTCGTCGAGGGGCCAGCCAGACAAGTCGCGACGGCTCGCCACCGACTCGCCAGCGCTGTCATGACGGCCACCGCGGCGGCCAAGGATGCCCGAACGGCCAAGGCGGAGGCCAAGGAGGATCGAGAAGCAAAGGAGCTCTATCCCATGGTCAACTGGAAATATGACTTGTTTCTTCATGTATTGGGAAACTTGGTTGACTTGTTCTTTCGTGAAGTCGTGCCTAGAGGATCGTGGAAGGTCCCGAAATCCGGACCTGTGCTGTTTGTTGCGGCACCACACGCAAACCAGGTGAGTACCACGCTTGGACATCCAAGATGATAATGCCTTTGCTGGTAATCTCTTATCACGACCCACGACTGCTGACGCGATTTCCTTGTCAAACAGTTTGTCGACGGTCTAATCCTTCAGCGAACGCTCAGACAACAAGCCGGTCGACGTGTGTCTCTTCTCATCGCGCAAAAATCCATTCATGGCTTCATCGGCTGGGCTTCCCGTCAAGTCAGCTCTGTACCCGTCGGCCGAGCCCAGGACGCTACGAAACCCGCACCGGGCACAATCTACCTGCCCGACCCTGTCAATGATCCCACTTTGGTTCGAGGTGTTGGTACAAATTTTGGTGCCGAGACCGGCCAGACCACCCCTGGTATGATCTTTCTGCCACCGGGCAAAGATGCTGCGTCAGTCAGCAACGATATTGCCGAGATCCTCGGACCTGAGGAAATCCGCGTCAAGCGCCCGTTCAAGGGCAAGCTGGCCATGCTGCAGTTGACTGGCCGCGACGACATAGATGAGCATGGCAACTTCTCCAATCCCAAGGTCAAGGGACCAGCTCCTGGATACAAAGGCACAAAGTTCAAAGTGGCGCCGCACATCGACCAGACCAAGGTGTACAAAGCCGTCTTTTCTCGGTTACTCAACGGCGGCTGCGTAGGCATCTTCCCCGAAGGCGGCAGTCACGACCGCACCGAATTACTCCCCATCAAGGCTGGTGTTGCCATCATGGCCCTAGGTGCCCTGGAACAGGCCCCCGACTGCGGCCTGAAGATTGTGCCGGTGGGCATGAACTACTTCCACGCTCACAAGTTTCGGAGTCGCGCTGTTATCGAGTTTGGTACTCCCTTCGAAATCCCCCCCCACTTGGTCGAGGCATACGGCAATAATCGCCGAAGGGAGGCCATTGGTAAAGTCATTGACACCGTGTACGAAGCTCTGAGCGCAGTCACAGTGTCTACGCCAAATTACGACACCCTGATGGTGATTCAGGCTGCCCGGCGCTTGTATAACCCCACGGGCAAGAAGTTGCCTTTACCAGTAGTTGTCGAGCTGAACAGACGGCTCGCACAGGGCTACGAGCGCTACAAGGACGATGAGCGCATCACCTCTCTCTCCGCTTCGGTCAAGAACTACAACTCCCAGCTGCGATATCTCAACCTCAAAGACCACCAAGTTCAATACGCCAAAATGTCGATTTTGAAGGTGCTCCTCCTTCTCATCTACCGCTCCCTCAAACTGTCGATCCTGTTCATCTGCACCGTTCCAGGCTTGCTCCTTTTTGCACCCGTGTTTGTAGCGACCAAAATGATCAGCATTCAAAAGGCAAAAACGGCGCTGGCGGGTTCTACGGTCAAAGTTCGTGGTCGTGATGTCATGGCCACATGGAAGATTCTCGTGGCCATGGTCCTGGCCCCCACTGTATACCATGTCTACTCCATCATCATTGTGTTGAAGATCTGGCAAGACAGGCTCTGGGGCTATGTGCCTTATTGGGTACCTCTGTGGCTGGCCTACGTTGCCATATGGCCAGTGATGATTGGCATCACGTTTGCAGCTTTGAGATTTGGCGAGGTCGGCATGGACATCTTCAAGTCACTGCGGCCTCTTGTCCTGTGCTTGATCCCCAGCTCCGACTTCAATATCCATACCCTACGGCTTCGACGCGCCGAGCTGAGTGCTCAGGTGACAGATCTGATCAATACGCTAGGACCGGAGATGTTCCCCGATTTCGACAAGACTCGCCTAGTACCCGACATGACCAAGCTTGAGAGTGGAGGTGTGGCGGAGAAATCGCACGGGCGCAAGGACAGCGACCAGTCCAGCACAGGCCCGGAGATGGACACGCCGTCGGTGCTTTCGCGACGCAACACGACGCAGTCCAGTCGCGCGCTCCCGCGAAACGACTCGTTCAGCAACATCGGCCAAGTGGGCATCTTCTCGACGCGACCACCGTCGCGGTCAAGAAGTCGGTCGCGATCCAGCAGCGCTGGTGGTGGATTTGGCTTGAGCGGATTTCCCATCAGTGCCTTCACAACGCTCGATTCGGCTGAAGGGTTCAATGAGGCGAGCAGAAAGATTCGGCAGGCGATGAAGGAGAGAAGAAGGAGGTCGGACAAGCTCAATGAAGCAGACGGGGATGAGGAGGACAAGGACAGCGAGGAGGAGGGTTATGATGAGGCGAGGAAAAAGAAGGTATGAGTGGGTCAATCCGTTCTTGCTTGGGTACTTTTACTGCTTTCTGAAATGGGCTTGGGTAGGTAGGTAGGTACTTGGCATGACTTGATGTAGCTGCGCGAGCGTTGGGAGCGTTGGGAGGTGCGCTTTGTGAATTTCCGGGCGCTTAGTCATGTATTGTGATGATGCACTTGAAGACTTTATTTGTGTCGGGCCTAAATTGCTGCACCTTTTTTGCCGGCGAGCTTAACGCCGAATCGCCGGGGCGCGCGGCGCGGGCTGGCTGTCAATGCTCGGCGGACTCGGCGGACTCGGCTATTATTTGCTCCACTTGGCAAGGGCAAGGCTGCACCTGCACTGCACTGCAACAGACGAGGATTTATTACTGGCGTAGCCTTGGACGCCGCACCAAGACCGACGGTGGGACACGTCTGACGGACCCACGTACGTAGGTACCTCAATTTGATCCGACTCCCGGCACCAACGGAGTGGGCAGTGAGGGTCGGATATACGGAGATATATATCGATAATGGACAGTGTCAGCGGGGGGGACTGCCGTTGTGACAGATACAACGCTTCGTCTAAACCACGGCCTTCGAAGCAAACTACCTAGTTGATCGACCCGGGACGAACCCGCATCGTTCGCCTTCCCCCCTTCTTCTCGCAAAATGGCCCCCCCCTCGCCGGAGACGGTGCCGTTATCACCCCCACGCATGCCATTGAAGCAGAAGATGGCCGTGTCGCTCAAGTCCCTGGTGTCGTCCGTGCTGGGCAACGGGAAGCCGGCTGCGCCGGCGTACGACGAGCTGTTCGCCAGGACGGACCCTGCTGCGGACGGGGAGGAGTGTCTGCGGGACTGCGAGAGCTGCGCCGTTCGGTATCCGAGGGGGTTCAGGATCGACGAGGAGGACGTCTTGTACGGACACGTCAGGGGGTGGAGCACGCATGTGTTGGTCGGGACGGGCAAGACGGATTGGGCGAGGGATGTGGAGGACGAGAAGGGGAGTGTGATGGAGGCCATTGGGAAGGGGCCGGGGCCGAGCAACGGGGTAAGTTTGTGCTGGACGGCATTCATATGGACGTGAGTGAGTGAGCGAGTGCTCACGCATTCGCAAGGAGGAGGCCAAGACAAGAAAGCAGAAAGAACCATGACACCGTTTTCCCCTTCGTTCTTCTACGCACCCACATACAGCATAGACTAACAACAACAACAACAACAACAACAACAACAACAGAGACTCATGCTCTCCGCATCAAACATGCCCACGCCACACGGCACACACGACTACTCGGAGCCCACCACCGTCCTCCTCCTCCCGGCCTTCACCATGGTGCACAACGTCCACCCGCGCAACGTGCCAACCCTCATGGCCGAGCTCGTCAACAAGTCGCCCACCACCGACTCGCCGCTGCAACAGGTCTCCTTCCCAGCCTGCATCCCCAGCCCGAGCGCCGACACGCCCATGCTGGCAGCCAAGCCGTGCCCTCACAGCGCCGTCGTCCTCCTGTGCAGCCAGAAGACGCGCGATGCCCGCTGCGGCCAGTCGGCGCCCCTGCTGCGGAAGGAACTGGAGCGTCACCTGCGGCCGCTGGGCCTCTACCGGGACCTGCATGACGAGCGTCCGGGCGGCGTGGCCATCTACCTGGTCAGCCACGTGGGGGGGCACAAGTACGCTGCCAACGTCCTGGTGTACCGGCGGCCGAATGCGTTTGGCCGGGACGACGTGCCTGGCGCCCGGACAGAGACTGACGTGGGTGCTGCGCAGTGCATATGGCTGGCGAGAGTCAGGCCCGAGGACTGTGAGAACCTTGTGCGGTATACTGTTCTGCAGGCCAAGGTCGTCAAGCCGGAGAGGCAGCTGCGCGGCGGGTTCGATAGGGTGAGAGGCTTGACGAGCTGGTGAAGGGGGAATTGGATGGAGCAGATGGAAATATAGACTGTGGTGGGAATGTGTGGTGGGAATAGGGGCGTTGGGCCAACGAGGGAGCAAACCCGGAAACTCCTTCAACAACCGCGTCCGCATTTAGTGGAACGATGGGCTAGCCAGATGTGGTAATATCGGCTGGAAATGACGGGAATAAACATGTATCAGCCCAGGTGAACACAAGGACACGTGCTTAACCTCTACGGCGAACGGGACCAGACGAGGCTGCATTTCGTCTGACAAGTGGAAAGTTGGCGTTTGGTCACATTCGAGCGGCGGAGCTTTCCCGCATGCTGTGTTGATGCCATCTCATGCTAACATGGTATTAATCCCACCATTCATTATGCCCTCGCAATAGTTGCAAAGAGATTTCTCCCACATGGCATACTCAGAAGCCAGCACGCACCTGAAGCCCTCGTCAAGCATCCCATCCAAGCAATATCCAAAACCCGCACCACCCATCACCAGCCGGGACAAAAACCGCACAACCAGTAAAGCAATCCGAATGCTCATCGCTCATGCATAATCAACCGTGTTCCCACCGCGCCCAAAAAAAAAAAAAAAAAGAAAAGAAAACCGCCCCGTTTCATGTTAAAGCGCCGCAGCAAGAAAGAGCAGCGTTATTTCTCGGCCCCCCCCCCCTCCTCTTCAACACGCCAGGGTTTTTAACGAATCCGCACCGCTCGCTTCGGTTTTGCAGGCCTTTCGAGCCGGGAACAATCAGTCTACTGAGCGGGACTCGGTGCTGGAGCTCTCGTCAGACGAGACGCTCAGGCTTCGCCCAAAGTCATACACGACTTTGTATATGCCGAACGTGATGAGGGCCAGGACGATGAAGACGACGATGATGATGACGGCGATGACGTGGTTTTTCTGCATCGTGGCGAGGCGCAGGGGAAAGCACAAAAGGGGTTTTTTTTTTTTTTTTTTTCCCAGATGCGGCAAAAGTGAATTGGTCTCTCTTTTTTTTTTTTTTTTTTTCGTGTCTCGCAAGGATTTTGTAGTTCTGGAGGGCAGCGTGTGTCCGGCGCCGATGTTGAAGCTATTCGCAGATTGAGGCGGTGACTGATAGCAGATTGTGCGGATGCGCTAGGGGGGGGATTTTCCCGGAAAACTTCGAGCTGGTTTCTAAAAGGGTAACTGGGCTCTTCCGGGCACAATGGACAATGGAGGTTGACTGATTCTGTCCGTGTCTGGAATGCAGAAGCAGAGTAGAGGATGGCGTCGGGGTCGCTGATATAGCTCGTTGCCCCGCCACCGACTTTACGACCCGGTCAGTCCAAAAATGCCGTGGCTGGACCTCGACACGGCCGCTAGTCGCCGGTGGGTAGGTACTGTACCTGGGGGCGGGTCTTACAGGGCATCTAGCGCGCTGTTTGTGGAGCCAGCCTTCGCCACCAGCCACCGCGGTCAACCGCTTCAACGGCCGGAGAGGCACCTGGGCAGGGAAGGAGCTGCGCGTTCGCTGTCGCCGGAAACCTTGCAGACACAAAACAGACAAGACAGTTCACTACATCTGGCGCAAACTGCTACAGTATCCGCATCAGCAGCTCCAGCGGGACCAACCACAGGGCCTTCAATGTCTACATCACACCACAATCGTGCCAACGGCACCAGTGGTAGGAATCTAGAAGACGCAACGGAACGGACCTGCGGAAACTCCCCAGAGTCCAAGCATTTTTCTACCAATATGGCCCCGCATGCAACTACCCATGAGCACGTCATCATGTCGACAAAGCCTGTGACGAAGAAAGAAAAAAAGGCCAAGCAATAGATAGTAGGCGAAAGAGAGAGAGAGAAAAAAAAAAAAAAGCGGGGGGGGGGGGGGGGGGGGGGAAAAAAAAACCCCCCCTCCCCCCCCCGCCCGCCGCAGCTGTCTTTTCCTCACGTCGATTTAGCGTCGTCTCTGATGATCTTGACATGTCTCTCGTAAAACTGCAGCATCTGTTTTTTTTTGTTTTGCGGATTTTTCGGACACTCCTGTCAGCAAACTGTGGACGTAGATAGGTCGCAGCGGTCACGGTGGCCACCTACCTTTTGAGGGCACTTCTTATAGATAACCGACGTGTCGTGCTTGGTCTTCTTGCCGTTCTTCCAAATAAGATAGACAACAAGCCGGCCGTTGCCTTCATCCTCACAGGCGTCAATGCTCGCGATTTCTTCTTCCCATGAGCCGGCCGGAGGCGCCCACGGCTTCGGCGCTGATGCAGGAGGCGCTGATTCGGCTGGGTGCGTGCCGTTCTTTCGTGGTCTCTTCCCAGCACTCCCGCTCGCGTTGGATGTCGCCCGCCCTCTCTTCTTGCCTCTCGCAGCCTTTTCCGTCTGTTCAAAGATCTTGTCACGTCCGCCAATGGACTCGAAATACTCGTCGAGGATCTCCTGCGCTGATTCTCTGTTTGTTTGTGTTTGTTGCGGGAGCAACTCCTGGTCAGCCGCGTCATCTCCATCAGCAGCAGCAAGACTAGCGACAAGGGGGAGACCAACTCAAGGTTCTCTTCTGGTTCCCAGGTCAAGTCTTTCTTCGAGTCGTATCCCTCCCACTTGACCTGGAATTTCAAGCTCCCCTAGCCGCCGTATCAGTTTCAGCCAAGCTGTGCTCTTGTCGCCCCGTGCTGCAGGCAGCGGACAGGAAGCTTCTTACGTCCTCATCAATCATGTGGTTTTTTACCGCCTCAACAATGAACCTGAAACCAACCAATCAGCCTCGGAGACCCGGAAACCGCGCCAGAAGATGCTGGGTCGCATACTCATCCTCTCCCATGGCTTCGTCGCCGTCCTCGTCTTCGTCCTCGCTGCCATTGCTCCCACCTAGGTCGTTGCTGGCAGCCACGGGCTTGCTATCGAGCGGAGTGTCGTCGGCGAAGGAGCGCGAGCCGCGCGAGCCGCGCGAGGTCCGAACCAGAACCGTCTCGCTTTGGACGTCGGATGCTTCATCGTCGCTGAGTGCTACGGAATTTCTGTTAAACGACAATACATGACCGGCGCTACTGCGACGCTTTCGCCCTCGGGCAGCTTGGCGCGGTGGGAGCTTCGACGCGCCACTCGGGACGGAACCCGCATTGGCCGCTTCACTTACCTGGAGGCATTTCTTCGGAGGATCCGCCGGACCGGAACCGAGCGCCGGGCGATTTGAGAGAGGATTGGTGCTGTAAAAGGTGCTGGCTGCGAAGGAACGGAGGTCATCAAGGCGGTTACGGTGGACAACAAGCTCTGAACACGCTCGCGACCGAAGTGGAGGTGCGCAAAGTCATGTTCGCGTTGCGCCGCCACATGTGGCTGGACTGTTTCGAACAACAAGTGGCTGCACTAACCTAACCGTAACAATACAAGATAAAGAGGGCTAGAGAGGGCTAGAGAATAACGATGACAACGACGAGGTTGAAGAGGATTGGGATTCACATCAGTAATGTATCCAGTGTCGTGCATTTTAATAATACAACGAAGGAGTCTGATGATACATGGTGCAAGTCACTTTTGTATGTAAGTTGAACATAACAGGTACCCAGGTACTTGACATGACTCGAATATTATTATTGTTGAATTACTCTAGGCTGGCTAGTACATCCTCGAATATTATTATTAAGCTGGGGTAGCTCGTGTTCGACATTTCTGTTTGGTGTTCGTTGCTTGTTTAAGCCAGGTCGAGAGTGTGTCAGTCGAGTCAAGCCCTGTAACGAAAGATCCCCTCGAGATCATGGGGATAGACTCATGGCCATCTCCGGCCGAAAGTCAGTTTTCACGAAACCGTCCAGACAGACAGCAAAGACTGCCATTCGCGGAAAGTCACCAAGAACGCTGGACTTCGTAGCAGCCACTCCTTGCCCTAGAAGCCTTCCGCCGTCATCCGGTCCTTCTCGCCACCAAGTTGGACGGAAAGCCGCGAGAGTTCGGACAGATAGGGCGATGCAAGTCGGGAAAATGTGCCTACCGCCCAAACAGGCGGCGTAGGAAAGCTCGCAGATACAAGCTCCGCCTTACAGAAACCAGCTCGACGTTTCTAGAACAGAAAGTCCAAGTCGTACTCGTCATGCCAGCGTTGCCTCTGAAGTCTCAACCTGTGAATACTACAACCATGCGCTGCCCCCCCCCCCCGGGCACTATCATCCGGGCACCCGGTTTTTCCTACGGTCCATCTAGGCTCTTCAGTCACGCAACCCAAGGGCATGTAAGCCGTAAAGCCCAAAACAGCGCCTCGTCTTCTAATGCGCCAGAAGTCTCCATTCCCGCTGAGGAGGCCATCGTGATCGATCTTGCCCCGTCGCCAATCTCACACGCGGCAAAAGAAAGGTCGCCGCAGGTGAACTAATCAGATTTCGAAGCATGACCATGTCGCCATCTGTATAAGGGGCCAGAAGCTACAGGGGGGCGGTCTGGTGATGCAGCCTGTTGTGAGTTTTTTTTTCCCCAGCTTTGACTCCGTTATGCAGGGACGAACTGAGAGGAAAATAACGCGTATGCATCCCTGCCTTTTTGCGCACGGCAAGAGAGGATGTCACGTTTCTCAGGATGTTGATGTAGTTGGAAGAGATGGTCAGCCCTTCCTTCAAACGAAACTTGATTGGTGCGCACAGAGTTGATGTGTGTCTCGCCAACGTCAGGATAATGGCGATATACTACCTTTGTCAGCCTGGCCTTCACCGAATAGGTAGGACAGCTCACAGTCCCAGTCGCAAATGCCAAATACAACAGGTCGGTCACCTTTCCCACCCGCCCAACATAACAATCACATGTTCCCCAAGACCACCATCGTTGGCACGAGCTCTAGCAACGGGGCCTTCCCTGATAGACCGTTGTTCCGGCCCCCGCAATCACAATTAGGGAATTTCAAAGGTTCGTCGCGTGTATCACCCTCCTTCGTTGCCTCCTCTTCCTTCCAAGCGGCCGCTGATTCGGCCGAGCAGTCGTGGCGTCGGGCCGTACTGAGTGTCACGCCGCCTCGAGTTGGGCCCAACCAAACGCAACAGGATGGCCGTCACGAAAATTGATCCTGTCTGAGGCTCGTGGAACACCACTTTGGTTGTTCCTATTTCCCCCCGCAACCTGCATACTTGTTCGGAGCTTTTTTTTATTGTCGGCACGGGGCGTCGGCGCATGAGGGTGTAGGGATGCGGACCGACTCTGGTAAGGGGGACAACTCGATCACGGCGCCTATTTTCCCATCGGCACCTATGGCGTTGTTTCCTCCTCATCTGATGTATGTACCGAATGGACGAGGTGAGATAGCTGTTCTCGTCACTCAGATGCCCAGGCCAATGAGAGCAATTGCTTCACTTCACAGTATTATGACGGGTTTGGCTCTAGACCAACGTATTCTCTCCGCGCGACCATCTGATCTCGAAAAAAAAAACCCCCGTTTTCTATTTTCTCACGGAACTCTACTCAAGGCACCGCCGCGCCGTCCGTATGACAATGCTTTCCACACCTGGTGCCAGCCGTGTCAGCCATGGAAGCACAACGTTCCTCCAGACCTCCCTGGACGAGATTAACATCCTTTGCAAAGCGGAAGGTGTAAATGTGACGGGTTCAACTAGTTTGCTTTGCCTACTCTGGAAGGTGATTTGGCGTCCGCCTATCTTTGTTTTCTTCAGGGACGCTCAGCATCACGAGAGAGAGGGCCAGCTGCGTCATTGAGCCATCGAATGGCAGTTCCTGTAGATTTGGCTAAGAATGCCAATGTCCTCGGCCGACAGGAAAGAAGCATAAATGCCCGGCTGTCGCATACTATGTAGGATCGTAGAAAGCAGCAATCGGTTCGGTGGTCAACAAGACGTCTGCGGAGGCAATTAGTACAGTTCACAATACAGGGCCTGATGAAGTTGCTCTCCCTTCAGACCTTGCAGACCCTCGCGGTCGTTAGCCTCGCTCTGTCAGCCCCAGTGACAGACACCGGGCTCCCTCTAAAGCAGCACAACCTGCCCGTCGTCAAGACGACAGTCACGTCCAGGGGCCAAGTCATCGACTGGGTGCCCATCGACTTTCAAGGCGTCAGGATTGCCTCCCCGCCACCGCCGTCTATGCTGAAGAAGTGCGGCGCCCGCGATGCTGCCCGCGACACTGCCCTTGCGCACGCCATCAACCCATCTGCTCCGGGTCCCGAGGGCACGGTGCCGATCCTCCGCTCCACCGGCCCCACCAAGCCGATGAAGCGGCTCCCGCAAGCCCGCGACCACCACTCTTCTGTCAACGGGACCAGCGGGACCACCACCGTCTCGCCGCGTTCGTACAACGGGCGGCACTGGTATGCTAGCTCCGCGCAAAGCTTCGACAACCATGGCGGCACAGCTACCTACAGCCTGTTCAAGGCTTTCGTGGAGCGCTCGTCCGACTTCAGCCTGCTGCAGGTGGCGGTTATACGCAACAATGCCTCGCATGCTGGAACCGCACCCAAGAGCCAGACCATCGAGTCGGGCTGGATCAACTTCCCGGATCAGGTACGCGATCCTCACCTCTTCACCTTCTACACGACCAACAACTACGAGGGGTACGGGGACAACCTGTGCGGCTGGAACAGGGACTTTGCTGGGTGGGTGCAGGTTGATGAGGCTATCTACCCTGGTGTTCCGTTGGCGCCTCTATCGACCATCGGAGGTGACAAGTACGAGGCAGAAATTGGCTATTACTACTACCAGGGCAACTGGTGGTTGTACACCTTGGGCAAATTCATCGGCTACTACCCCGGCCGTCTTTTTTCCCAGGGAGGTGTCAACCCTGCCGAAACACTGAATCATCACTCAGATCAGATCAATTTCTATGGCGAGATCTACAACAGTGAGGATGGTCTGACCAAGCCTACAGACATGGGAAGCGGTGAATTCCCAGAAGCAGGATTCGGAAGAGCTGCTTACCTGAGGAAGATTGCTTGTTATAGCACATCTGACCTTGCGGTAGACTACGACGGAAGCCGGGGCATCGTCGTGAGTGATCCCAACAGATACCGCCTCAAGGCATCGTGGAAGTCGGACACCAATTGGGGAAGCTACTTCTACCTGGGAGGACCAGGAGCAGGGGGGGGTTATCGGAGGCTAAGAGTCGACCGCAAGAGACGACCGCAGCAGCGTATGGCGGCCAAGAGAGGAAGAGGGGACAATTTTTTTTTGCTGCCGCTGTTTGGGAAGTTAGATCAGACCATGTTGCGTGTTCCCAGGAATTTGGCGCTGTGAGAGCATTTGCGGGCTTCGTCTACTGTACATGAGCAATTTTCGCGCTTTTCTTGGACCTGACGGGATTGTTGCACATATTTGTACGTACAAATGCCAATGCTCCTGCTTCTTAGTCCACGCAGTCGATGCTTGTCATTGCATATACCAGGAAGCACGATTTTCATCCAAATACTTTCGGGAATGATGCCACAAAATATCTCGTCTGTTTACGAAACGCTGTGCATCTCGACATATGACTCCTGCTGCAAAGTCAAAGGCTTGTCAAAGATCAAAAATGCAGATATCGCATGAAAGGGCCCTTCCTATTCAGACACTCCCGTTCCGAACCCCTTCTCAAGGATGCGCCATCATTGCTTGTAGACGCGATCGAGGTGTTGTTCTTGCTGCAAATATAAAGGCAAATTCTGGCCCAGACTGAGCTTCCAAAACAATAGTTGGGAATTATGTGTCCGGAAAGCCTCATAAAAGGCTCGCTGAATTCTCAAAGATTTTGTCAGTAGGTAACCTAGAGGTTGGATGTCCAGGTCCAGCTAGATTCCCACTTGCCAAGAGGCACATGCTATTGAGGCCATGCGCGAAATATCCACCAAGCATCGGCCGCTAACGCCCAACGGCAGGATAAGGTCCCCCCCGGCTGTACTCGCAACGGGTTGCCTCTCCCCGCCCCTAGGGATACACGACGTAGTACGGAGTAACACACAGCAACTCACTTGTTGGAGATGCTAATGCTAACCTTGGCGCTGCATTGAAGTGATTCTGGCCCGCTGGCCAGGCGCGAGATGTAAATACGGCTGACAGACACCAGTTGACAATTTATGCAGCCAATGGCACCGATCCACAGGCACTGAGCGCTTCTGTTACGGCAGAAGTGGCCAGCATTCTCGGAGCAATGTCGCACTACTGCCTAGCGATTGAGGTATTTTGCCCCTAGCAGTCGGCAATTGACGTCTCAAGCAAGGTGTTTGTACGGAGTACAGAGTACGTAGTACTCCAGGGCTAAATTCCAACTTGGTTCCTTAGTTGATAGGCTGGTTTGCTTTCCAGCCATGCGAGCCTTTGTCGCACTTATTTCTTTATCTGCAAAATAAAATGAGGAGTGGACCGGCAACGGCTGTAGTCCCAGCCACAGGTGCAGGTAAAATGGAGGTTTCGGTCGATGCTTTGGAATCCAAGCATTATGCATGTATGTGCTTTGGCGCTGTCTTGCGTGGTCGGTTACATCCTTGTAGTCGCATACCTCATACCTCGCAGCCGACCGTAGTCCCTGCCTAATAATGCTGCAGTTTCCTTTCAAGTATCTGGAGTACCTGGTACCAAAGTTTAGAACAGGGCAACAGGGCCAAACGAGAGTGTGTCTGCTGATGAGGACAACAAGTGCACGGTGTTTCGGACCCTTCAGCTGAATACTGGTCTATCACTTTCTGCAGAGCTTTCGGGGTTTGGTGGCTAATAAACCAGTTTGATAGCCTCTTGGTAATCTGCCGACATGCTCCTTCTAGACAGGATCCGTGCCAAAAGTCAGATTTTCGAAATGAAGTGAAAAGATCATGTTTGCCCAATAGCAGCCCTGTCGCGGCGGAGGATGAGGGCAAAAAAAATTCCCTAGATTGGCTGTCGCTTCGTGTCAAAGCGAGAGTCACTAATCAGAGATGCTCCATCTTTTGATCCTTGTCATTGCAGTAGATGCTGTCTGGGGTTGTTTGGTTGTTTGTGCTGGACGGCTGAACGAACAATGGCGCTGGGAGAATTGCGACCAAGGCGAACCCCGGCATCGAATGCTATAGATGATTAAAAATCTTGCCAAGGCTCTTTTCTCTCCCTTGTGCTGAGGAGATTCTTCGTAACAGAATTGCTCACTCAGGTCATGCTGGCGACGGTAGGGGGATATTGACACGCACCCCTCTCTTTGCTCTTTGCCGGCCATGCGGGGTGGAAAAGCCACAAGCAGGTGAATTGATTCATGTGCTATAATATAAGCCCGTGGGTGAGCCGTGGGCGAGCCGTGGGTGAGACCGACGGAAGGACCACAAGGCTGATCTCCCGAAATCAGCGGCACCCCTGAGTTCGGATATTGATGGTCTTGAAGGGACAAAAAACAGGCCAGCCACATCTCGGTCCAACACACCAAAAGGAGCATAAATAAATATTGCTCGCAGTACGGACGGAGTAGCGAACAGTGGATCCACCAGGGCGATTGGGCGTAGTCGAACACTCTCGCCAAGATGTTTCTGTGCTTTCTGGAATATGATGCGGTCTGCGAAGCGTGATATTTCATTCCAGAGGGACACGGAGACAATCGGACTATTGCCACCATAGTAGGCGCAGGCGACGGACAGGGTGATGATGGGTAGACAAATAGACAAATGGTCAGCGCGTCACGTCCGTCTAACGCGCTGAGTGGTCAATGGCAGCTGCGTTCATTGGGGGGGGGGGGGGGGCAGCTGTCAGGACTGATGGGGGCCGTTGGACAGTGCAGACGAGGCAGGAACTGAGGAGGAACCAAGGCGCCAGCCAGGCTCTGCTCCCGTGCCTCCCTGGGCACCTAGGTACAGTACCTACCCGGGTACCTTCGCGCCAGCCGGGATCCTGACAATTTGTGTCAAATTCGTCATTAACCACAAGACAGCCCGAAATTCCAACGGCGGTCTTACCAGGGTGTTGTGAAGAGTTTTTGGTCTGCCTGTGAGAGCTTGCGAGAGGCAACTAAGGTAATCAATAACTCTCTACGGAGTAGAGGGCCGATCGAGGTCGTGGGCGATTCGAGACATTCGAGACATTCGAGACCACCTTGGACGAGGAGCCAATTAAAAAACTCAATAAGATAATTGACCCGGAACATGCAGATAATTTGGTGACAGATGTGCTCCGTTGTACAATGCAATGCCCTATTATGGGGATTATTTACTGTTGTTTCGGGTGACTTCTGTGACTTCTGTGACTTCTGTGACTTCTAGGGGAAGGAGTTCACGATGGGCGTCGCTCTGACGCCAGCTGGATTGGATACCTTGGCCGTTGCAACTGTGGAATTTGACACTTGACCACTTAGATCTCCCCGGCACAGCCTGGCTGGTCCACTATGCACTACTCTGCTCGCTATCCACTACGGAGCACTCGTCGTCAGTGGCATGACACTCACTGTTCGTGATCCACCAGCTGCTCATTCATTATCCGCCTGCCAAACACTATCCACTCGACTACCCCCCCCTCGAGCGTCTGCGTCTGCGTCTGAGGTCCAAACTTTTCAGCGAAATCTCCTGAGCTCGATGCTTGAATAGCGTGCCGTCGCCGAGATGTGCAGCCTGGTTGCTCCGGAATCTCGGCCGAATGATGCTACATGGTTTGGAGTGCGTACAGTACGGAGATGCTCGTGGCTGATTGTTGTCGAGCCAGCCTTGGAACCAGCCTTGGAACCAGCCTTGGAGCCAATAGCATTACAGCAAGGTCCATTCTCACATGATCAAGTTGGTGATGGCTTCCTGCGGCCTTCCTGCGGCCTTCTGCGGCCTTCTGCGGCCAGTCTGCGCATGAAGCATGAAAGCATGTGTTACGGGATCTCGACGCCCTCATCCCCTCATACAATGCTTGACCACTGTACCAAAAGGTCTGGTCACAACCATCAGTTGGCCATGGTGACGATATCAAGCCCTATATAGCAGGTCTACAGGTCTACCACGTAACAGCATGAGTTATTGAGACATATTGGCGCAAGTATGAATCGCTCCATCCCGCCATATATTAACATCAACAGCCTTTCCTTCAGCTGAAAATCCACTTTTTACGAAGGCACTTGCTTCCGGGGTCATTTCTTCATAGTCGATTCATGCTTGCGCCTTATTATCTTCGCTGGGTACCACGGCCATCGACAACGGGGTGCTTTTTTCCCCCTGTCTCTTCATGTGCTCGTCCCCTCGTCCCCTAGCCGCCGCGTTCAACAAGTTGCTTACTTTACCCCAGCAAGTGTTGTAATAAGGAATTGTGCAAGTGATGATGGATTTTAGTGTTAAAAGCTTATGAGGGATTCTCGCCCATATAATCTCTTGCTTCTTGAGAATGATACAATGCGCGTCTACTAGCGAGCCATCAATTACATACAGCCTGGTATGGACGAGTATACAGGCATAAAGGTACAAAAAATATGAAGCCGAAATCAAACAACCATCCGCAAGCCGTGAACGGATGGATGAAAATTTGACTGAGTGGTTGACTGACTGACTCAAAGAATAGGTGAAGCAGCCAATGGCCACTTGTGGCGCTACTGCGCGCTCGACGCTCAGTCGGGCCTAGTGACGGTTTGGACTTTGGACAATTCAATTGACAATTCGATGACCGGGGGTTGGGATTGCGGGACTACGGGTCGGACGGGGGGGGAAGGGGGGGGGGGGGGCTGACACTGACACAGCGTCGGGGAGCTCAAGCACCCCTGGGAACGGTGACCACCACCTGGTTGGCTCCGCGCTGGACTTCGGGGCCGGCCAGGCTGACTTTGACCTCCACGTATGTATGTACATGTACATGCAGTGAGTGGGTGTGTGGGCGTGGGTGGATGTAGCGCTCTGGCGCGCCCTGCTTCCAGAGCATGCAGCCTGAGCATGCAGGCCAGTGCAGTTGCAGTTTGGAGGGGACAAGGGCCAGCCATTAGCAATCGATACCTCCTGTACCTCCTACCTGAGGTACCTAGGTACTTATTATACCCCGAGTTACTCCAAGCAACGCCAACTCTCCTAGCCTGGTCTCGGCTGGTCACAGTTGGTCGCGCCTTGGTCGGTCGCCTTTCCCGTCGACTGCCCAGTGGCAGCCGTCAACCCTAGTCCCCGTCCGTATCCCCGTCCGTATCCCCAGGGGATCTGGTTCCACCCCTGAGGTTGAATCGAGAATCATTACTTCGGGGAACAAGGAGGAGGAGAGAGAGAGAGCGCGAAAAAAAAAAAAAAAAAAAAAAAAAATTGAATTGTGCCGTTCTGCCATGACTTTCTCTTCCCCCTCTCTCCCCAATTCACCCTTTTCAGCTGGTTCTACAAGGGGAGCAGGCCTTACCAGCGGATTGCTGTCTCCGTGGCCTCGTCCTGAAGCTGCTAGGCTCGTGAGACCCCCAATCTTCATTTTTGTTTCATTTCTTCCTTACGTCGTTTCGCCGTCTGCTTCACCCCACACCCTCGTTCACAAACCCCCGTCTATATACAATACAGTCGTTCCTTATGGTCGTTGTTGGAGACTGCTCCATAGGAGGAGCCTGCTGTTTCGGACTGCATCCTTTGACTTGCTCATAATTCCTGTGGCACAGATCATTTCCCCTTCTTTTCTTATCGGCGTGGATGCTAAAATCTGTGCTGGTTGAATCATTCTGTTCTTGGGACCCCCAGTCTACTACTACCTGTGCTGGATAATCCTTGTCAGACTCGAGAGCAATATAATGGGCGACATGGCATCCCAACATTCTGAATCGACACCTGCTAAACCCAGTGCTCCCAAGGACAAGAATTGTCCATTCTGTGGCCAGGCTTTTACGTCATCCTCCCTGGGCCGTCACCTCGACCTGTATATCAAGGAGAAGAATCCCAAACCTTCGGACGGTATTCACGACGTGGAAGCGATCAGGAAGCTCAGGGGCGGCATCACAAGAAGACAACCTCGAGGCTCAATTGGTGCCCGGAAAGACTCGACGCCTGCGGGAACACCACGTCCTGCTTCCAAAGCAGGAGCGTCGTCCCAGGATAAAGACTCTTCCTTGGGAGCCCAAACACCTCGACGTGGCACCTACGCCGGAGATTCAGCTCTGGGCAAGTTTCCTTTTCTGCCACGTTGGGATGCCACAGGGGTCATCAATGACATGCCGGCAAAGGGCTCATTGGAAGCAGATGCCAGCTCGGAGTCAGCCAAGAGACCCGGCATGCCACCAACTGTCAGCAAACAGGCCGCGCAGAAGGCTCAGCTCGACATGAAGCAGAAATTGGCAGACGCTCTGGATACTGCTCGGGCCGCCGAACTCGCTCTACGGGAGCTCCTCGCATCTTGGAGGGCAGCCAAGTAAGTATACCCAGGGTAGATATGCCGGCACAGTGCTTCGATGGTGGTCCAGCTTGATCCCGAGCTATTGAACTATACAAGCCCGAATCTGACAATGCAAACAGACAACATGTTGACAACCAGTCCATGCCGTTCGAGTTCGACCCTCTAGCCCTTGACTTTCCAGCACTCACGCTACAATGCTTGCAACCACCGCCCACGCTGTTCTCGTCAACCCAACACCCGACTTCCACATCCTGGTCCGTACAGTCACCCAGCGAGCGAGAATTCCGTGCTTTACAGGCATTCTTCAAGGAAGAGTTCAGAACCTGGAAGGTGACCTGCGCAGCTGCCACCGCAGCTGCCACCGCGGAGCTTACGCATCCACCATCCAGCAATATCCCGCGGGATAACCGTGAAAATATCAAAAGAGCGGAGAAGGCGGCAGAGAGTCTAGAGAGTCAGGTGGAGGAGCACGTGCAGTCCGCGTACGCGGTTTGGGACTCCCTGCCAATGCAGAGACAGCAAGAGCTCTGGATCCTCGAACTTGCCCGAGGGGTGGGAAGGAAGCACAAGGAGATGGAGAAAATGAAGGACCAACAACACCACTTGCGGCAGGAGAATGCGAATCTGAAGATGCAAATCGACCAGCTCAATCGATCGCAGCAACCTCGCGAGTTCAAGCTACTGCCACCGGCCAACATCCCGATAGAGCGGGACGTCATCAGCTATGCTTATGCGCAAGGAATGAAGGGCGGCAAGAGCATGGGCCTTGAACTGAAAGACCGCCATCTCGATGTCGGGACTCTAGCTACAAAATCTATTGAAAGGTGGAAAAACGTCATCACTTCAACTCGTGTGACGTCCGGGGGCATGAGCGCACAGCGATCATTAGATCAACAACCAATGCAATCTTCAAAGAGCCACGAGAGTCCACCTGGATCCACGGCGCAAGCTGTCTCCCTCGGCTCCCACGGCACGCAGGAGCAGGACCAGCAGCAACAGCAACAGCAACAGGGAAAGCAATGTCCAGTCGGTCATGGGAGCAATCCCACTGGCAAGTGGCCTTCCATCACGACCAGTAAGACCGGGCCAGTGAGCGAGCGCTCAGTCCCGCCCACGAGCACGACAGGGCCTCCGTCTACAGAAGAGGAGGTGAGTGACCAGGACGCCGACGCAGAGATGGAAGACGATGATAATTTCGCCATGATGAGCGCGTCCCCCGTCAAGCACCCGCACGCAACATTGCATCAAACGGCGCCGTTGGACGCTCCGCGGACCCGCGGGCTCATACAGCAGCAAGGCTCGACGCCCGATATCAGGTTCATGATGCAAAGTGGTGCGGGAAGCCCTGTTGGTCGGTCGACGATGGGCTTGACCCGGTCGGTGCCGAACATGAACATCACCATGCAAGGAAGTCACCTGCAAGGCGGAGACATGAGCATGATGCAGCAGGTCCGCGGTGATACGTTATACATGGACAACGGAATGTGAAGTCGCGATGGGAAGATTTTCAGACACCTGACAACACCATCAGGTGGCAGGAGATCAGGGCAGACACCCCCAAGTTTGAGGTTCACTCGCTAGCGTGGGGAAGGTGACGCAGGATCACGACCACAAAAAGAAAAAGAAACTATTGATGATTGCTTTTTTCCGACTAGGAGTACCAGTGCAGGGGATGAAGAGAGCACCCACTTGGCGAAACCCGCGAAATGCTCCTAATGAATATGTTCATATGACCAAAAGCCTCTTACTGTTATACCTTCATTGTTTCTCTGTATAGTTTTATATATTCTTTCGGTTCACCCATATCCTAGACCGGCGGACACTGTATGTATTATGAGAAAGAAAACTTTAATGCACAATATGCTCAATTTATATTGAAGACAAACAATGCGCCTGAATCTTATAACGAATGAGTCGAGATTAGAAAGAAAAAAAAAAGAAAAAAAAAAAGACAAGGGTAGTAGGCTCGGCTCATGAACTGTTTTGCCAAGTTTCGTCCTATTGTACACTACATAATTCCTTTTTTTTTTTTTTTTTTTGGCCCGCCTTCGTATACTCTTACAAATGTTGAACTCATATTTAAAATGAGTACCGCCAAGCATTTTGCACCGCAATGTTTTAATATCTGAGCTTCTTTAGTCGCTGCTCAATCATCCTCGTAGTAGGTCTCGGTACTTTCAAGCGATGCGCCAGGACAAGAGCACCCGTCAGGACTGCAAGACTGCCTGCTTGATGGGCTGCCGCCAGTGGAACGGGCACCATGTAGATCAGCGTCGAGATACCGAGAGCCACTTGAAGGCAGACGAGATGTGCCAGACCCAAGGCGCCCCTTTTCGCATCCTTGGGCAGCGCAGAAGCCACACGACCCGAGCGCGAGTACGCGAACAGAGTCAAAATGGCGCAGAAGGTGGAAACGGCGAGGATGCGATGGCCCATCTGGACCGTGCTGGGGTTCTCAAGCATATTTCTCCACCACAAATCAGAGCCGTCTTCCTTGCGGCAGTAGAACTTGTCGAAAAGTTCGGATTTGGGAGGCGTGAGGCCCAGACCCATCTTGGGAAATTCATTGTAGATCAGGCCGGCATCAAGACCGGCGACAAGGGCGCCAGATATGATGGTAATAAAGGTCAGAGCCGTTACACCAAACGCGAGCCGACGGAAGGCATTGAGAGCGGGATTCCGAAGGGCCTCGATGGCACTCATGGCCGCTTTCGGGTCGGCGAGAAGGCGGCGGGTGCGCAAGATGGAGAGGCCGGAGAGGAGCATCCAGGAGTAGCAGACGAAGGCGGTAGCAAGATGGGCCGTGAGACGGTACTGGGAAACACGAGGGTGAGATCCGGGCGCAAAGAGGTCGTCTTTGAGGCCCGACTTGACCATCCACCAGCCGATGAAGCCTTGGAAACCAATGAGAGCGGATATGCCAAGGAGGTTGAATGCCATTTTGGTAGTGACCTTGCGGCGAGCGATGAAGTAGAGCGTCGGAAGAACGAAGGACATGCCGATGAAGCGGCCCCAGACTCGATGCGCCCACTCCATGAAGTAGATCTTTTTGAATTCGTCGAGGGTCATATGTGGATTCAGAAGCTTGAACTCGGGCGACGCACGATACTTTTCGAATTCGGATTCCCACTCAGCTTGGGACATTGGGGGCAACGAGCCCATGACAGGGCGCCATTCTGTGATGCTGAGTCTGGGTTTGGAACAACAAGTCAGCAGTCTTGGGCCATGTGCGATGATCGGCTTGGCAGCCATTTGTTTGTCTCCGCAGAGATGCACTCACCCTGATTCCGTCAATCTCGTCAACCCACCCCAGACGACGATTCCAAAGACACTGACAGCGCTACCAATCAGCCAGTACGCGACACTTTTCGGATTTGTCGTGGGGAAGGCCCTCTTCGCCAGTCCCCGAGTTTGAGTTGATGTTGGCCGCGTTGCAAGATGGTGCGCTAAGGCTGCGAGTGGTGTTGCAGGCTTCGCATCGGCAAAGCGTCTTATTCGGACGACATTTAGGATCCGGGAAGCGAAGCGCTGGTGAGGCACCGTCGCCTGTCGCAGGCACTGATTGCAGACGAAAAACCGAGGTGAAGCCTGGAGAACTACCCTCCGAATACCAGGGCCAAGAATGGTCATGTTGCCGAGATTTCAGGACACGACTGCTTCATAACTGGATCCAATCTTGGTGAAAATCATCAAGTTTCCAAGTTTGGTGTCGGCGGCTGTGGACCTTATTGATTGAACCGAGAACCGAGGGTGGGGCGACAAAATATGGGTTGACCATCAGTGATGCCAAGGGTCCCCGCCATGAACTTCGATTCTTCACCGCCAAAATTTTTAGGTCGGCAGAAAAATGTAAAGAGCTTGCGGTGCCACTAGATTTCAAGGCGCCGGTTCTGTGTGTCTACGCCAGGTACACACAATCTCGCCTGGAGTGAGAATCAGCCAAATATGCCGGGACGACAGGCGCATGGTAGATCCTTGACGGCTGCGCCAAAGGCCAAGGCTGGCGGCAAGAAAGGATCCAAGGCCCGATCGCAGAAAAATGCCTTGAACGCTTTCGGCATTGCGCAGGACATGTACCCCACGAAGTTCAAGAAGACACCACGAGCCAGAGAACTCGATGCCGAGATTGAGAGAAAACACGGTAGAGACGACGACGACGAAGACCAGGGCGACGAAGAGGAGCAACCACTCAAGAAGAAAGCAAAGGGTCCAGCGAGGGACAATGACGATGCCGAATACGGCAGCGACAGCGAAGGCAACGAGTGGCGTTTAGGTGGACTGAGAGAAGATGATGAAGATTCTGAGATTGAGAGTGATGATGCCTTCGGTGACAGTGACAACGAAAGATTTGAGGAGTACTCTTTCCGGGGGAGCAAATCAAAGCCGGTATGTCCCATTCACGACAAAACATAAAAGACTGTTCTCAGAACATGTGCTAACACCGCAGAATGAAGGACCATGACGATGAGGATGACTCCAATGATGACGAGGGTGAGACTCTCGGCGCTGATGCTATTGACCTAGCAACAGCCCTAGATCAGTGGGAGGAAGAAGATGACGAGGAGCCCCAAGCAGATGATGAGTCCGGATCCGATGACTCAGATGAAGATGAAGATGAAGACGACGAAGATGATTCAGAGGAGGAAGACGAAGACTCTGATGATGACAGCGAAGGTGACGATGCTGAAGCCGACCCGGAAAAAATCAGTGCCCTGCAAGGGTTAATATCAGATTACGGCGGCCAAAAGTCGGACGACGACAAACCCGCGTCGAGCGCTGGACAGAAACTTTCTCTCGGCGACCTGGGCCTAACTAGCCTCGATGATTCCTTGCTAAAGAAGTCGGTCAAGCTCATGAGCAAGGAGGCCAAGCAGAAACGTCCAGGGGCAGCCCAGAGACTAGCAGTGCCCCTTTCGAGACGAGAACAAGGCCGTCTAGACCGGAGCGCAGCCTTCGAGAAGACAGCCGAGACGCTGGACCGATGGACAGAGACGGTCAAGCAGAACCGACGAGCCGAGCACCTCGTGTTCCCGCTACCGCAGAACTCCGACATGGCCGGCGTGAACACGGCCGAGATCCAACCTTTGACATGCACCAACCCCGCGAACGAGCTCGAGTCCACCATCATGCCCATCATGCAGGAAAGCGGACTCTCGCTGGAAAAGGAGGGCAAGCCCAAGCCCAAGGAGTACGGCGACGAAGGAAACGAGCTGTCCCGCAAGGAAGCCCTCGCCAGGAGGCGCATGGAGCGAGAGCTCAGCTCCCGAGAGGCCAAGCGGGCCAAGCGCATCAAGAAGATCAAGAGCAAGGCCTACCACCGCGTACACAGGAAACAGCGGGAGCGAGCCGACATGGCCGCCAAAGAAGCCATGCAAGAAGCAGGCGATATGGATTCCGACGAGGAGCGCGAAGCGCAAGATCGTCGACGCGCCCTGGAGCGCGTAGGCCAGCGGCACAAGGAGAGCAAATGGGCCAAGATGGGGTCCAGGAACAAGCGGGCCGTGTGGGACGACGAGTTCCGCGTCGGCTTGTCAGAAATGGCCCGCAAGGACGAGGAGCTCCGTCGGCGCAAGGAAGGCAAGACGGGCGTGGCGGGCGACTCCGATTCCGACGCAACTAGTAGTTCTGGCAGCGACGACGGGGACGACGACCTTCGCCGGCAGCTACGCCGGCTGGAGGAGGGAGAAGAGGACGTCGGCGGTCCGCAATCAGGCCTGATGGGCATGAAGTTCATGCAGAAAGCCGAAGCAGCCAAGAAGCAAGCCAACGACGAAATGATCCGCCAAATCCGCCGCGAGCTCGACGGCGACGACAGCCACGACTCAGACGATGACCACGACCAGGTCGGCCGCAAAACCTACGGCGTGGCAACCTCCTCCCAGGCCAGGCCCGCCCACCCCCCCTCACCCGAAAACCACCAAGA
>KQ061707.1:72117-128405 GCA_001008035.1 Atkinsonella texensis | reverse complement strand
ACCCCGACAGCCCCGAAACCCCCGCCCTCAACAGCAGGAGCATGGTCCCGCGGCGAACCGCGCCGCGCGAAAAAGCCCCCCCGCAGCAGCAAAGACCTCGACCTCACGGCCAAGAGCGTCCTCGTCGCCAAGGCACCCCGCAAAGAGCCAGACGGAGAGGACTCGGACGCGGAGCACCTGCCCCTCGCCATCCGGGACCAGGACCTCGTTGCGCGCGCCTTCGCAGGCGACGACGTGGTCGCGGCCTTTGCTCGCGAGAAGGACGCCGTCGCCGAGGCGGACGACGACAAGGTCGTCGATAATACCCTGCCCGGGTGGGGATCCTGGGTTGGCGACGGCGTGAGCAGCCGGGAGAAGAGGAGACACCAGGGGCGCTTCCTGACGAAAGTGGACGGTGTGAAGAGGAAGGATAGGAAGGACGCCAAGCTGGACAAGGTTATTATCAACGAGAAGCGCGTCAAGAAGGTTTGTCTCTTTTTCTTTTATTTTCAAATCTCCCCTCATCCCTTGATCCTAGAGGAAGGGTGTTATAGTCTAGTATGGCATGGCATGGCGGTGCTAACCACAGTAGAATGGCCGTTACCTCGCCTCGCAACTACCTCACCAGTATGAATCCAAGCAGCAGTATGAGCGGTCCTTACGATTACCAGTTGGACCAGAGTGGATGACGAAGGAGACCTTCCAGGACAGCACCAAGCCGCGCGTCCTGATGAAGCAAGGCATCATTGCGCCAATCTCAAAACCAACGGCTTAGATGGGCATACATGCACGTAGCATATTATTGCGTTTACGTCATTTGTCCTTTGACATGGTCGAAAGATATAGTACAGTACATACATACATACATACATACATACAAGGTGGCAAACATAGAAGACTTCTTTTGAATGTGCCGCAACGCTCAACTTATAGCTGCCTGTGCCAGACGGAAAAGACCTAATTCTCCTCACCCATGAGATCCATTAACCTAACCAAATGAGAAAAGGAAAGAAAAAAGATGCCCGTTTCTTTGTTGACAAAAGCTAACGGGCTGGCGTGGGTTCTTGCTCAAGTAATAACAAAACATGCCTAGTAATACAGTGTCAAAATCCTGTCATTAACGCCCTGTTCGCAATTGGTGACTTGAAATTGAAGAATTTCGGCATTAGCCCAATAATGGTGAGCCCTTGTCGAATGCGCCACTGGGAGTGGCATAAAATGCGACAGCAATGATAACGTACAGGCCCAACAACATGGCCCCTTCGAGGTAGTTGGACTTTCCATCTTGGACTGTGTACGTGACAACGAGAACGGAAACAGCAAAGGCAACAGTTTCAACTAGACAATTTGTCAGTAAATGGGGAAATCTGATCAGATGAGCAAGGGGGAAGGGAGGAGAGATGGAGGGCTTACAGGTCTCGAAGCGGAGCGACATGGGCTGTCCAATTATCCAGCCGACAATGACAAGAAATGGAGTGACACCCAGAGCAATCTGAATGCTGGAGCCGATAGCAACTCCCATAGCCAGGTCCATCTTGTCTCGGAGAGCCACAACCACAGCAGTGACGTGTTCAGCAGCGTTACCGACAATGGGGATCAAAATGAGACCAATGAAGGCCTTGCTGATATTGGTGCTCTCCACGATATCATCAATGCTTCCTACAAGGTAGTCGGCGCAGATTGCCACAAGAATGGTAACAACTACAAGGACAATGCAGGCAGCGACGGGGCCCATTCTGGGTTCGTCGGATTCTTCTTCATTTTGGGCAGCCTCTTGGGCTTCCGCGTCGAATAGGTTGCTGTGGGTTCGTAGTTGAAAGACGAGGTACAAGACGTAAAGGAGCAAAAGAATAATAGCCGTGCCTCGTGACAGGATGAGAATACTTTGATTCTTATCGTCAGTTTTATTCCGGTCAAGGACAGCATAGAGCTACATTGATCTTGTGTTAGTAAAAAAAAAAAAAAAAAAAAAAAAAAAACCTCTCATGAGGGTTCTTGTTCAAGAAGGGCGACTCACAGCGGCAGGAATCACGAGCGAGGCCGAAGACAAGGTCATCAGGGAGCATGTCGTCTGTGCTACAGCTCCGGAGAAAGTCTGCTCTGTGCCAGCGCCGTTGTGTCCGCGGTGAACCAGGCCACCGAAAAAGAAGCACATCCCCATGACCAGAAGCAGATTGGACAGAATGGAGCCCAACATGGAGGACTGCACGACTTCGATTTGTCCGTCTCTAAGAGCAACAATACTGACCTGTAACAAAGTGTTGGTTAGCGAGATGTGCTTGCGATGTATTCAGCTGAGGTCGAGAAAGTGCGGCCTAGTACTTACAATCAGTTCCACGGCATTTCCGAAAGTCGCGTTCAGTAGCCCGCCCATGGTCTCGCCAAGTTTCATAGAAATCTCCTCAGTAGCAAATGATAAGACGGCAGCCAATGGGATAATGGCAAAGAAGTTGATGGTGAAGACAGCCGTCGAGCTCCAACCCAGCGCCCCCGCGGCAATGCCTACCGGCACCATGACTAGTAGGAAATTGACATAGTCTTAGGAAATAATGTGTCAGTTTCAGACTTGCCAAGACGGTCAGGTCACAACGAGTATGGACCATAGTTGCGCATAGTTTGAACCAAGAAGGTGAATAAGTTATACTTACTGCTCAGGAGTGTTACTTTGGTGATATGCCATGAGTACGCTGCGCTGCGCACGACAATGGACTCGCTGTCATTTCCAGGAGTGTGCTTGCTGTCGAAGAAGAAGGAGTAGACGCTGTTATTTGAGTGCTGTGTAATAAGATTTCCATGCTGAGCAGACGAAGCGGACTCGCCGTTGATCAACGGCGTGTGCTCGTCGGCTACGGCTCTTGATTTGTTGTTGGACATTTGGCGACGGAGATGTCGATAGGATTCGCTGACTGGTTAAACGCCCACGCTCTTGCATTAGTCTCGGGAATGATGCAAATATTGTTTCTTCAATGGGGGCGGCACAGCGCTCCAAGACTTCCTGTACGGCAAATGCAGTGAGTGGGTGAAAGATGAAAGCAGGAAATAGTAGGAGAGTTGGAGAGTTCTTCCTGGCTGGCTTAAGCTCAGACAGCGGTAGGAAGGTGATGATGATGATGATACAAAGAAGCGCAACTCCGGGTTTAGTTAGGCTGGCGCATCCAAAGAGTGGCGCATCCGGAAGAGACAACGAGAATGCAGAAAGACTTGGGGGAGCACCAGGGTCAAAAGCATAATTCCCTCCCTTTGCCCTTTGCACTCCCCGTGTAACTCCGGGGATTGACGAAGCCGGCAGGCTGAGTACTCAGAGTACCAAGAGCACCAGACTCATGGAGCGCACGTAACTGTTGTGGCGTCCATCCGCGAGTCCAAGTGGACTATAATGGAAAAGTGTCAAGCCAAGAAGAGCTTATTCCAGAAATGGGCATGGAGATAGAATGGATGTGTCACATGGACGCAACGACTCGAGATAGCTCACGTGGAGGAGACGTTCAAGTGACGCTCCAGATGGCTGGAAGCTGATGTGATGAATTGACAACAATGGAATTCGTTCGTCTTGTTTCCCTCCCTTCATTCTCGTTTGATCAATGGCGCTCCGAACAAAAAAAAAAAAAAAAAAGAAAAAGAAAAAGCTCAAACTTACCAAGACCTCCAAAAACCATAGCTAAGGCCAACGACAAAATTCCAAGTAAATAATCACAAACTCAACCGATCAATAAAGAAATCCCTCAAGGTATTGGGCCTCGATCTCGGTCTCGATCAGAGGCACGGTGGGAAGCAGAGATGACGGAAGTGGTGTAGCGCTTTGTAGGTTTTTTTTTTTTTTTTTCTTCTTTTTTTTTTTCCTTCTTCGTTCGCGTGTCCTCAGACTCGGCAGCAGGCAAATAGAGAGGCGATGCGATGTGCAGAAGCGCGTTTGAGAGAGGTGATGATAGTAGCAGTCACTAGACAACGCGCGGATGTACCGGGCGGAATAAAGACAAGCAAGGGGCGACGCCAAAGGGTCCAAGGACCAAGGATGATGGATTCGATTCTTGAATTCGCTCAATTAGCCTGGCCCATGCAGGACGGACAAGTGGGCAGCAAGCAGTCCAAGTGTCCAAGGGCCGCCGGCGAGCGAAAGCAGCTAGCTGAGTGGCCAGCTCGGCAGGTGGCGCCTGGGACAGCGCCAGCATCGCCCCGCAGCCCTCCGTGGCTCCTTCCGCCATCCTGGTCGCCTGCCCTGCCTGGGCCTGGGAGGCCTCCCCGCCCTCCACGGCCATGGGAAGTACAGTCAGTCAAGGCCGGTTTCTCCGTCCATGCCGTGAAACACATCACGTCATAACGGCGGCGCTTTCATTTCCCTGATTTCCGCTCCGCGACTTCCCTTGCCTGACGAAACGACCAGGCATGGATGATGGGACTCACTGCAACCACCAGAATAAAGTGCGAAAATAAGGATAAGCAGGGGTTGGCAACTATGCCGCCGCATCTGGCCCGTCTCCTTGTCGCTCGTTGCTCTTTTCGTCACGTCCCATTTGCCATTTGCCATTTGTCCTGCTCTTGTTTGAAGCGTGGTCGATCGGGGCTGTCTACTGGGCCGATGCATCGCCCCCTTCAAGCACATCAGTAATATTAGCCAGTCTGCCTGCCATTCATCATCATATGTGCACATACCAACATGGTTTGTCTTGGCACTCAAGCTTTCTTTTGCTTGGCTTTGTGGCTTTATAATTCATTCTTGATTCTCTCCGACATGACTTGGCACAACCCTACTGTGGCTGAGAATGAACAATTCCAGAAAGCCTACAGACTACCTCAAGAAATGACAAATGTGTGACTTTGAACCGTAAAATTTCCCAAGTTGAGGGGCCTTGGTAATCATCAACACGCCTGCTGAGCATCTGTGGAGCCTCGCCCACAAAACATCCAAGAGAAAAGCAAGTTCCATGGCAATGATAATTCAACCATGTGACCTCTTGATCCTAACGAATTGCTTTCCCCGTCCGACATTATTCTTCCAATTTCACTCTTCAGTCAGACCCAACGAGCATGTACGATGCCGAATCCTATCCTATCTTTATTTTTGTCATCGAGTTCCCTCAAAAGAAGCAAAATTTATGCCCAAGAGACTACCATCCGGCCAGTGCTATCATCCATCGTCAGATTTGAAGCTCAAGCACAATGAGAGAAGAGGCATTAACGTACCTGCCGAAAAGGCCATGAACCAAGTTAGAGATGCACCACCATCCAACCATTGTTCATTAAAGTCTTTGGACGCAAAGAAATCCCAGGCTGCGTCGGGCTTCAAGGTTGCATAGTTGGCGTAGATGATGCTTTTCCAAGCGTTTCGAATATCATCGATCCGTCCATCGCTGAAGTATGCTTTCCATTCCTCACTCACAAACTTCGCATCTCGCACGTACGGAGTTGGAGGCAGTATGGGGATCATGTGTATGCCCTGAATGGCTTCGATGTTCGGGTCGAAAAACGTTGCATGGTCCACTTTGTTCTCAAACAGGATACCTGCTACTTTGTTCCCAATAAATTGCTTCGGTTGAATGGTATTCTCGCTTGTATACAGGTAGTAATTCTGCAAACTGCGTTTGAGAACAGCCAATTGGAGATTGCCTCTGCAAGAGACATTTATTAGTACAAAGACATACGTACCCGACAGTTTCGTTTGCAATAGCCTACCTCATTTCGAGATCTGTGTTCTTGCTCACCTTCCCCCACATCTTCAATGCATAAGCGCACATCATGTCCTCAGAACTGGACTCTTGGTTCTGGCAAGACCAGTCAGTCCTTGATCTTTGGTCTTCAATCAAAGGAAAAGAAAAAAAAGGAGCAAAGCATGACAAACCTTGCCGTCCGCGGCGGGATAGAGACCGTGAGCCCAGCTGTGGCCATGGTACCAATCAAAGCTACGCCACATGGGGAAATACTTGTCGTCCTTGCTCGGGTTGGCCACATCTCGTGCTAGTAGGTTGACGTAATCTCTGTTTGCCGCTACCCAAGATGGATCAATATATCCGATGGTTGCTGCGGCTAGTATATGATAGCCATAGTGGAAATGATGATCGTTGTAGTACGTATTTCCGAAATCAATACCTGGATCTCCTGTTACGTAGCTGGCTGAGGAGACCAACCCGCCCCACGCCGCTACGAGAAGCCTGTCAGCAGCTTGTTTGTGCAAAGACTGAGGATAATTTGCTTACTTTCGTAGTTCAACGGAAACTTCTGCTTGTTGGACGCAAAAGTGTCGAAAGCTGCTTTCAGCGGACCCAGACTTTGTCTAACCAACGCTGCCGCTTGGTCTCCCACAAGTTCATGAAGGACGTATAATATCGTAGCAAACTTAGCCAAGGCCTATCGCAATCAACGTTAATTTAGAATCACACGTACGCCGTCAAAGTACACACACCTTGCCGCTGAAGTACATAGAGTCCAAATTTGTTTGAGCCACCATATTTTGGTTCAATTCCTTTTGCGCCGCTGCTTGCACACTCCACTTCGCCATGTCGGTAAGGCGCTTCATGGGGCCCTTCTTTGGGTGCCAAGGGGCGAAATCCATGTCGATAGGAATGTCTTGCTCAACCATTGTCCACCTTGTCCCTTTCACGAGAGTAGCCATGCCTTTGGTGGTTGTTTGAAGTCGAACATCTCGAACTCTCTTCATTGTATCTCCATCAAATGACGATGTGTGATGAGGCAAAGCGTACATATACAAGTTCCCGAGCTGATGGCCTTCCTTTTCAAACTCAAAGGAGTAGGTGCCCTTTTTTCCGGCAACAGAGCCGGATACAGTAAGGGAGACAGGATAAATACCTGACCCATCGTCAAGAATCGCCTCTGATTCTTTAGTGCCGGGATGCTTGTAAACTTGGATAGTTCCATAAAAAGGATGTTTCGACTCGGCCACGCTATTGTTTAAAACCTTTAGATCAAGCTCCTCGCCTTTTGTTCGATGCGCGTAGACACGCCATTGAGTTCCGTCTGCAAGGTAAAAGTTGAACGTTGTGACATGGTCTTTGATTTGGCGTTTATAAGAATCCACGTTCTTGAAGAACACGCCCGATTGCAGCAAAGGTACGGCGCCATCGAATTGTGCCGTGATGGAAGCCATTCCCTGTACAAGGGGAAACGAAACTGCTGGAGCGTCCGCTCTGCTTTTGCTCAGGCGTACCCTTGCCGAAAATGCTGTAATTTTGTCTATTGATAGATCTGTTTCGCTTCCGAGTTCCTTGGCCGAGATGACCATAGACTGAATGCCTATTGGGTTCAGGTAGTATGAAGAGGCTCCAATAACCTTCTCCTTCCCAAAAACCCTCTGGTGTTCATCAATGTGTGAACAGGCCATGCCCCAGCTACCACTTGCTCCTTGGCCTCCAGCCCAGGAAACAGAATAAGGGAAAGTGAAGGCAGGTCCCTTCTGATCTCCCAAAAAGAGGTTCGAGTAGAATTTGTTGGTTTGCAAAGGGGGTTCTGAGCGGATTCCTTTACCTGGCACAGGGTGATCATGTCGCACGGGGACGTTTGACGGTGGTGCCTTGCTGTCAATAGGCTTTGCGAAGATATCCTGACACGCCATCTTGGGATTTTGCTGCTTAGTCGCCTGTGCTTTTGAGGCTGTAGCGTTCAAGAACAACTGCTCGATGGGTAGAGGGCAGGAATGAGAATCCTGAGTGGGTTTGAGTTTGTCACCTTCACAGGACTGAGCTCCACTCGAATCCGTGGTTTGCGATTGAATGCTGGTAGGTGGGTTGAAGATGCTAGCTGTAGTATTGTAGCCAATGTCGCTCTGCTTCCACGATGGTTTTGATGCGCTAAAATAATTCTTGGTCACAGTACGATCATCAAGTTTCAGTGGTGTCGCGTAGAAGGATACAGATGCGGCAGGAAGAGGTGCCCGCGAGTCGTCTTTATCAGTGCCGTATAGCGCTGTATGAGTTTGGGTGATTCTTGAATAGTTCTTAACAGTAAAATTCTGGCAAGAAATGTGTTTGAAAATTTTGATCGTTCCAAAATGTCCTAAGCTGTGTGTCAGCCAGTTCAATGACGCTAGAAAGAGATATATGTTCATCTTGGATTGCTGTGGGCTAGCCCGCGATGTGGCAGCTAGAATTGGCATGCCCAAGAAACATAACCTGAGGGATAAAGGGGGAAAATTTAAGATCCAAGTATCCATGGGTGTGCTGGTTAAAATTATATGTTCTCGCGTACATATTGAAGAGGGCTGATTCACAGTTCGTTGCCAGTAACAGGCTGGCTAGAAAGTGATCAACGGTGGGAGGGGAGCACAAGTAGTGAAATACCTTTTAGGTAGCTGTTAATAACTCAGCTGTTGTTTTGTCAACTCTAGGGAGAGATTGTTTCGGAAAAAAGGCAGTGAATTCTTAGGATGTGGCTTATTATTGCATGTATAGTTGAACAGAGGACGAGCGGCAGTTAGGTGAAGAGTTTAGGTTCGAGAGTTCGAGGAGCAGTATGACGCACCAGACATTCGACTCAAGCAGATTTGCATCGAATTTATGGTACAAACAGAAGGACCAGGCTGCATTGTACCTCTTACATCTGAGCTTTCTCGGAGTCCGATTGCCATGACCCGTCTCCAGTCTCCTCACATCTGGAAAGAGCTTTGTTCTGTATCCGCTTCCTAAAGTTGCCGCTCACTGCCCAATGCTCGGAGGCAGTCACTTATTCCAGGTGAGCCTCAGTACATGCCTAGGTACCTGCCTACGTCTCCACGCGCTATGGACTGATCAGCGATATACAAGCATGAAAATTGAAACTCTTGTTTGGTACGAAGCTTTCAAGATGCCTAGCTACCTAGGTGCGTAGGTAGGCTGCAGGCACACCAGGTGACCTGACAAATCAGAGAGGAGAAATGGCGAATAGTTAGGTTTTCATTGTAATAAGTCGTGCATGGGAGCATTAAAAGAAACCCCCCCCCCCCCGAGGACGCAGAATGAAGGAAGCACATTATAATAATAAGCACATTATAAGACCCGTTCACAATCCAAGAGCGCTGTATTTTCCTTGGACCGAACCGTCACGAATGATTCCCTCCAATCGCGCAGTAACATCTGCATGCTGACTCGTCTTCCTCTGTTTAGTTTGGAAAGACTTGAAAGAGGCATTGTTCGATTGATCGATCGCATTCTTTCTTGTTCTGGCGATATTCGTGCTTGCATGTTGACGCCTCTTCTTTCGATCCAAGCTTGACCCCGAGGCCTCAGCTTCTTTGCGACACCGTCGAATTTGTTCTGGCATCAAAACCCAGGGTTCTTCCAAAACGTCGCGTTGGAATTTGGAACGTTTTTTCCAGAGAACAAGCTCATGTGCGGTACTTTTCATAACTGCGAGCTTCTCGATCTTGATTTGCATCTGTCCTTTGAAACTAGTCAAGCTTCCTTTCACATCAAGCACGTCACCAATATCAATCTCGCGGTAAAGACCTGGGACGATGGGGTCTCGTAATTTGCTGGTTTCCTCAGTTCTGGCTTCTGTACTTGCCTCCGATGAGGGCCGCTGTGGTTCGCTGCCCGAGGCGAGTGGCTGTAGCAGAACCCAGGCCTCAATGCATTTTCCACTGCTATCGTCTACAGTAAAGACGCGTCGTCCAAAGAATTCATCGATTGCGACCACAGGTCCCACGATGCGTGCCCATTTTATGGGCAAGTTTTTGTAGAAGAAGAAGTTTTCGCCTGAGATTATGTCAGTATGGTTTCAAACTCGATCCACCTGCTGTTCTCCTACCCTCAAACCCAGCATGTTGTTGTAGAGTGTGAATCCTGGACGCCGGCAAGAAGCACCATGTGTTGATAGTGGGCGACAGATGAAAACAATAACGAGGGTAGATGTCGGCCTTGCACGCTTCGACCATGGCATGACTGTGACTGCAAGCGTGTTCTTCCACAAGTCACAGCGTACGTCTTCGTGACTTGGAGAAGTATCTGGCTGACTGCTGCCCGTGCCATGGGGCATGAAGTTGAGGACAACAGCATTCACGGTATCTGGGGCCAGGCACAATCACGATCAAATTAATAAATTGATCGCTGTGGTCAATGCAACTAGAGCCGCATCGGCCAAGCACAGGCGGCATTAGTATTGGTGGCCCCACAGTTGCCTGCTTCCGTATACACCCGGCCCCGTCCAATCACAAACCGTCACATTGTTGACTCTACTCTTATCAAGGTAAAAGGATTCGGTTTTGCGATTGCTGAAGCTCTCATCATTGAATTCATGAAAGCACGGAACCCTTAGTGCTGTCTACCTATTGGTGTGAGCCCCATTTCCAATCTCCTGTCTCTATTGTTTAGCAATATCATTTCTTAAGTCCGCAAAGCTCTTCATAGCAAATATCCCATTGTCATTAATCCGTTCTCCTGCAAATTTGACAGCACGCCAGACACCCTAATGTTTGGTTCTCTTTGGCTTGCCGCCATTTAACTTGGCAGCTGCGGCTCGTTTCTTGCCTTTTTTGGTATTGCTTTCATTCGCCCCATACTTCTCAGCCAAATGATCCAGAAAGCTGGCTGATCTATCTTGCTGTCGTTTTTGAATCAGGGCAGCTAAGTCATCTTCTGAGCTACCTTTGGTTTTTTTCCCTTTTTTAGCGAAAAGTTTATCGTGCACACCTAGTTCCTTGGCGTATGATATAGCTTCGTTGGCCTCGGCCTTTGCTGCCTTCAACCGAGTCGCACGCTTCTTCTTAGTTTCCTTTCTGTAGGCGTCAAAGGTTGGAACGTCTTCTGACTCAATCGCTTCGTCGATGATTCGGCGGAATCTCTCATCATCTTCCACGACATTGCTCAACATGACTCGCTCATATAATTTGTCCATATCTCCCTCACATTCTTGATAAGCAATGAGGATGTCATCCTTCTCCTCTTCTGATCCTTTATACTTTTCGGCAAAATTATTGATCGCATCGGCGGATATTGAGTCTTGGAATTGCTCTCGATAGTAGTCACTCCAATTAAAGTTATCTGCATCTACGATGGAGTCTGAAGTTGAGCCGGTAGTGTCGTAACGCTTGCGACGAACAGGGTCCGAGAGAATAGCATAAGCAAAAGCAACCTCTTGGAACTTGGCATGGGCCTCCTCCTTCTTATCGTTCGCAACCTTGTCTAGATGAAGGATTAGCCAGGGGCGACGAAAAGCCTGACCGAAAGGGTTGACTTACCTGGGTGATGTTTCAATGCTGCCTTCCGATATGCGCTTTTGATCTGGTCTGCTGTGGCTTGCTTATTCAAGCCAAGAACTTTGTATGGTTCAATGATCGGCGGTTCGCCGTCTGCAGCATCTTCGATATCCGACATTGCAATAATTTTTAAGAAGAACGTAGTTGGCACGTGTGTGTCCTCTTGTCTTGCGGAGGGTAGAACTTGGCAAGTTGCCCTGGAGAGTGTCACGCGTTGTAATTAACGCGTCGTGACAGCTGCTTATGGAGCACCAAGCACTCAGTGCCAGTGCCAGTGCCAGTGCCAGCTTAATGGGTGGGTGGGCAGGTGGGCGTAGGTGGGGCAGCAATTACAGGGGCTGGTGGGATCTCGACGATTCTTCGTGCGGTGCTTGGGGTTTCACACAATATTTCTGATCGCTCACAGGACTCACTCACGAGATCATCATAACGTGCCGAGCAGTGCACCACAAAGTCTTATTGAACCGCTCTTGTCGAACCGCAACATGGCTTTGAGAACAGATAAAGATCACCTGGCATGGATGCAACGTGCCTTGAAGCTGGCCAAGGAGTCCCCTCCGATGTCGAGCAATTTCCGCGTTGGCGCTCTCTTGGTTAGGCTTGACGACGGCCAAGTCGTTGCTGAGGGATACACATTAGAGTGTCAAGGCAACACACATGCCGAGGAATGCTGTTTCTTGAAGCTGGCAGACCAGCTGTCCACAACTGAAGAAAGCCTGGCTGGTACCATCCAAGAGCCCCATGCACTATATACGACCATGGAGCCATGCTTCAAGCGCCTCAGCGGCAAAATGCCTTGCGTTGAGAGGGTCTTGCGTCAAAAGGCTTGGATCAAAGAAGTGTATGTGGGTGTTCAGGAGCCCGAAACGTTTGTTGGTCCAAATCCTGGACGTTCGATGCTTGAGTCGGCAGGCGTCAAATTCTTTCCAGTTCCTGGATTGGAGCAGGATATCCTTGAGGTTGCAACAACTGGTCATGAACCCAAGAAATGATTCTCACCGAGGCCCCCGAATCACTTCATTGAAACAAGAGTGCAAGAATCGGCAACTGGCTTCAAGAATGGCACCCTCGCAAGACATAAGTCAATCACAGAGTATGGATGCAACAACGGACTACAGTCCGACTAGGTTACAGCGCGGCCTGATCAAGCGTTCTGTGCAGTGCCAAGTATTTTGCGAGGTCATCATCTACTATAATTCCCTCACGGCCTGTGTTCTCCAACCTTTTGCACTGGGCCTTGTTAAGGCACGCCCCAGCCAAGAAGATGATTGGAGTGCTCACATCCTTGCCGCCAAGCTAGTCTTGACGCGGGGTTAACGACAGCTGAGCAAGGTCGATCCGAACGGTCAATGGCCGCCACCACAATCTATTCAACTGTCTCGATCATACGTCTGAGATCGACCCCCATCAGAGCTGTTACTAGTGTGGGGAAGCAGGACGTAATTCCGTGTTAACATGCTTGCCTTGACAACTGTTTTCTTCTTCTGATATTAATAGCACCTCTCAGGCCAGTTTTGTACCTACTCTTCAGCACCTTTTGGAAGCACAACAGGGTCGTCCAGATACTGCCAACACCATTTCCCGATCATTGTGATCTCTTTGTTCATCCAGTGACTGGTCTCGTGTTGAACAACAGAAGGGAGTGTAGTATCTTCTGACACCCATACACACTCTTGACGCACCTGTTGCTCGCATAACCTTTTTGGAACTTCAACTCTATATTGTCTGCTATAAAGCTACCTTGTTTTGCACTGCGTGCTACCCTGGTTAATGACTTCGGGTTTCATACGAGACGCCAACGACAGCTGAATTCGGAAACGATCTACAAACATGGTTACAGAGCCAATTGTCGCTTTTCAATCCGGTTTAGGTTTCAACCTAGTTGGCTCAGATATCCTTATTGATGACGATGAATACGAAGGCATTCATATTGCGGCCAAAAACCTTTCCAAAGACTTTGCCAAAGTTGCGCCTCAAGGTGGCAATGTCGTGCTTGCCACTTCAGCCAGGCATTCTAATTCCAAGACCTGCGTGATCGTTGGATCCACCTCAAAATCTTCTACAATAAGGCAACTAGAAGCAGAGAAGAAGATTGATACCTCGCGCCTCAAGGGCACATGGGAGTCTTGGATAACTTCCTGTGTGTCTGACCCTCTTAAGGGCTATGACAATGGTCTCGTCATTGCTGGGAGCGACAAACGAGGCACTATTTTCGGTATTTATTCTTTATCAGAGCAAATTGGGGTATCCCCGTAAGTCTGCTCATCCGCGAATATCCAAGTTAACATCGACATTGATCAGCAGCAGGTGGTATTGGTGGGCAGATGTTCCGCCAAAACAACATGCCGAAATTTATGCCCTCCCTATCTTGACGTATAACGGTGAACCGAGCGTCAAGTATCGCGGCATTTTCATCAACGACGAGTCGCCGGGTATGGACTCCTGGGTTCATGAAAAATTTGGTCCCAAGTTTGACTCCAACTTTTACCATTATGTCTTCGAACTGCTCCTAAGACTCAAAGCTAATTTCTTGTGGCCGGCGATGTGGAGAGGCTATCCATATCCTGGACGGTCATTCTTTGTTGATGACCCTAAAAACCAGGCTCTGGCTAATACGTATGGAATTGTTGTCGGCACATCACACCATGAGCCAATGCAGCGGGCCATGAATGAGTGGTCAACAACAGAGCCAGAGAACACGTGGAACTGGGAGACCAACAAGAAGAAGATCACAAAGTATTTCAGGGATGGAGCAGAACGGGCACGTCCTTATGAGTCATACATCACCATGGGCATGCGCGCCGAAGGCGACAATCCTATCAATGGCAGCGATCCCAAGAAGATCTTGACGGAAGTTTTGCAGGTTCAGAGAAATATTATCAAGGATAATTATGGAAGTGAGGATGGCGTTCTGCGCAAGTCAGTCTTCCCCATTTTTGGATTCCAGCGTTGCTAATAGACTTGTCTGCAGAATTGATGGCACTTTATAATGAAGTACAAACATACTATGACAATGGCTTGGAAATACCAGACGATGTCACATTGTTGTTCGCGGACGACAATTTCGCATCACTTCGTCGACTTCCAAACCAGGAAGAAAAGAAACGCCGTGGTGGCTCCGGGGTACGCGTCATGGTCTTTCTTGCCTGTGCTGGAACAGCTGTACTAATACTGCTATACCCTAGTATTACTATCATTTTCAGTACACGGGCTATCCGAGATGCTACAGATGGATGAACAGCAACACCCTGGTTTGTACCTTGATAAATACTCCTTATAGTCCTTTCTGACAAGAGTTTCCAGGGCAAGGCATGGCATCAATTGCGCTTGGCACATGCGGAAGGCGCAAACCGCATATGGGTTTTCAATGTTGGCGATCTCAAGCCATGCGAGGTCCCAATGAGCTTTGCATTCGATCTTGCTTGGGATGTGAATTGTATCAGTGCTGACTCGTTCCCGAAATATTATGAGCAGCTGGCGACGAGAGAGTTCGGAGGCAAGCACGCCAAGGACATTGCCCAGGCATGGTATGGCTTTGATCGCCTGGTGGCCCTCCGAAAACAAGATCATGTTGACATAAGCACATTTGTCTTGTTGAAATACCATGAAGCCGACAACATCGTGGATCGTTGGAGCACTTTGTTGCAAGATGTGGAGAGGATTGGCGCAACAATCGGCAGCGAGTACCAGCCAGCGTTTCTCCAGCTCGTTCTGCACCCTATAAAAGCATCTTATCTGTGTACCCTGCTTCGGGTAACTCAGTACAGAAATCAGCTATTCGCCAAGCAGCGCCGCAACACCACCAATGCGCTGTTCTATGAAACTTTGAGGATTCTGGATAGGGACCACGATCTGATGCAAGAGTACCACGCTATCAGCAATGGGAAGTGGAATCATATCATGCGACAGCCGCACTACGGGTACGGAGAGACTGGCGCGCAGCCGTACAGGAACATGATTGATGGTCTATGTTATGTACAAACACGAGAAGACTCGAACCCCAGCGTTGGGCATATGGGCATAGCCGTTGAAGGCAACGAAGGAGTCAATTCCGGACACATTAACGAAGACTCTGACAGAACACACCCGTCTCGCAAATGGCTCGAGCCAGGCGTCACGCTCCCATTTATCACACCCTATGGCCCTCAAGACCGCTATTTCGAGGTCTACCATCGCGGAACTGAGGGGTTCTCTTGGGTTGCGAAGCCTCAACACGATTGGATCAAGCTGAGTCAATACAGCGGAGACCTGGAACCTAGTGATGACGATACCAAAGTTATTGTTACCATCGACTGGAATACGGTCCCGGGGAATTTTAACGAGTCCGTCTTCATCGAAGTCATCGGTACGCGCGATGGCTATGAAAAGGTTCACATGACGGTTCGCCACAGTAGAGTGCCCAGCAACTTTACTGGCTTTGTCGAATCGAGCGGCCACCTTGCCATTGACGCAGGAAAGTGGGCTTCATCGCCGTATGTAGCTCTCCCAGCATTAGGTCATCCCATCTCAGGCTCTGTAACCCTCCCATTCGATCAGGACTTCAGCAACCCTGACAGCCTTCCATTCCTACGCTACCCGATTTACGTGTTTTCCGACCGTGAGAATGCGAACCTCGAGCTTCAATTCAACATGACGCTTGAGACGGACCCGGAAAGTCGTATGGAATATGATCTGCGCTGGGATGGAGGAAACATTCAGAGATTCCGACTCACTGAAGACGACCCCGGGAATGATCGCGGCCTCCCCAAGGGGTGGAATGTTGCTGTGATGGACTGTGTGTGGAAGAAGTCTCACAATGTCGGACACGTCACTGTTGGTGCCCACACTATTGAGTTGCGGTTGCGGAAGCCGAATATGATTTTGGAAAAGCTGATGTTAGACCTTGGGGATCTGCGATACTCGTATCTTGGACCGCCCGAGAGCGACTACGTCGAGGGCAGTGATCGAAGCGAAATGGACATTCATTATGGGGATTGTATCAAATTTGTATTGAGCTACTGATTTTCATTGGTTTGGATACGTGGTACGATAAGGATTTCAAGTGTTTGGATCTCTTGCTACTGAAGGTTCAAGTGCTGCAATTCGGCTGCCATGCCCATTAAACTCTTCTCAACCGTGTATTTCATTCAAGTTTTCGGCCTTACCAGTACCGACGAGACCTTTAAGCAATTCTCGCCTTTTCAACACACCGAGGATTCTTGCAATGGCCAGACTCGTCCTCTACGCCAACCAGTGGCACATGATGGCCTTGAAGATGTTGGTCGGGGATATTCGACTCGAAGCACAGAGATGGGCCCATTTGTAATGTGATGCTTATGGGGCGTCGATTGGCCTAACTTGTACCCATCCCTCGCAACTGCTTATTTTTTTTTTTTTATCCAAACGCCTTGTTTCGTCCGTGGACTGGGGGGAATTGCACTTCCTGCGGCTGCGATGTCTGATAGCCCGGGGGTGGCAACGGGGCTGGAGGCGGGAATTTCCCGGCCTCGAGCTCCTTTTGCTTGCTTCGTTGCCGCCTGGTCTTGACCAGGACAACTGCAAGAGCAGCCAGCACCACAACTATGACGATAGGGATGATGACAACTTTGATGGCTGCTTTGGCGAGACCCATGGTTGTGATTGTCTCGTTTTGGAAAGGGGGTGTTTGCTAATATGGAGAAGCGGGAGGCTTTTGACAGATTCCCAAAGAACTTGACAAAAACACGGGCCTACTCAAGAAACATAGTTTAGACTTTTTCCTTTGCGATATGCGGGCACGACATGTTTCGTTTCACTTTATCTATGGCGTCTTATATATTCCTTGTGGTGCTTCTTCCGTACAGAGAGGGTTACGGTTGCAGTCCCAGCACTTGCAACAACTGCCTTGTCCAATTACACTGAATCCGTCACTTGGCATGGTCCTGCGCGGGTGGCTAGATAAGGGCGCTTGATGGAAATCGCCGGTTGGTCGAAGCAATGTGATTCCTGCTTCACAGCCACAATGCGGCCTGACTTTTCCCGGCGGAAATCGTGCCGTGCAGGGTTTCATAGTGAGCTTAGCTTAGCGCCAACGATTGAAAGATGTTATTTTCCTTTTTCCCTTTTTCCCTTTTTTTTTTTTTTTTTTTTTTTTTTTCCCCTTTTATGATTGGCTCTGCTTATTGAGTTACGGTTTTCGTGGTGATGTCGAGAGGCAGGCAGGCACACGGTGACAGGTTAATCCGACCCTTCAGCACAAAACGGACGTGAATCGCGTCATTTTCGGCGGCAGCAGAATGTGACGTCAAGCTGCGAGTCGGGTGTTCTCTGCCGGTGTCACTTCTTGGCGCGCACACCACACCTACCTGTATCCGTGTTATCTTATCTTGTCTTTCGATCGCATCGGCCACGGCTAGGTAAATACTTGACGCGTGTCCATCTGTCAACTGTACTTTAGGTTTGCTTCTGCGGTTCTGTTTATCAGGTGCACACCGAATGACCACATTTGATGGCTTGCATGCGCCGTGGTGGTGTTGCATGCATGCATGCATGGTGTTGTTTGTTGTCGTTGCTCATCGTCGCTGTGGTGTCCCTGAAACAATCAAACGTACATCGCGTTGGTGGCGATGAGGCTGCACTTTTTCGTGAGTCGCGGCAGGCAGGCATCATATGCACGGGATTAATCGACTGCCTCCGTGCCCCGCCGCTGTAGCCAAAGGTCGATGTCGACTCTCGCGACGGGCCGTGGAGGTGGTACAGTGACACAGCGGTACAGTGTACGCTGTTCTGAGCAAACACTTTTCACCGCTGTTTCTCCTTGCGACGTTTGGCAGCTTTCGCAGAATACTACAGTGGGATCTGGTGCTGTGCTGTGCTGTGCTGTACTGTACTGTACTGTACTGTACCGTACCGTACCGTACCGTGCTGGCTGTTTCGCGACTCCGGATCCAGGAACATGCTTGGGGCTGGCCGGGGAGGGGTTTGGCTGCTTGTATTGCTGATACTTTGCACGGAGTACCATCCTCAGGCTTGGGCCTAGGTACCTAGGTAGCGTGCCTAGGTTAGGTACCTACCTTAGGTGCCTAGGTATGTGTATGCACTCCACCTCCTACATACCTACCTACCTACCTAATGTAGGTACACAGCGTCAATGGAAACTCAACTCGCCAGGGATCAGTGCAGTGCAGTGCAGTGCAGTGCAGTGCAGTTCCTCCTGCACCTCGCCAAATCCAGTACCTACTGCCGCGTTGCGTTGCCCTCCAGCGACCAGGCACTCACTTTTTCATTCATCCCAGCGCCTTTCTTCCACGAGCTTCTTTCTTTTTTTCAACATACATTTCCTCTCGATGCCCAGCAGTGCTAAACCCGTTTCTTTTCCTTGGCTTCCTTAGCTTCAATCATTCTTATTCTTCATCTTCCAACATAAAGCATCCTTATCCTTAAGTCGCGCCTTTCTTTGCCATGTCAGATCGAGGCGGTAGGGGTCGAGGCGGAGGTTCTCGTGGTGGCGGTGGTCGGGGGGACAGAGGCGGCTTTCAAGGCAGCTTTCGAGGTTCCAGAGGAGGCGGTTTCGACCGTGGAGGCAGAGGCGGAGGTGGATTCAGAGGTGGACGGGGTGGTGGTCCTCCCAATGACACAAGATCAAAAGTATTCAGGTTTGTATCTCGACTCCGTTTTTCGTGTTGGGGGGGGGGGGGGGTTTTCTGTGGTTTTTTTCCCCCTTCCCCTTTAGTACACTATCATGCTAACGCAGCACTAGTCCTGACGGTCACATACCAAGCCCAGATCCGGCTGTGACCAGCTTGGAAAATAAAATCTTGGAACTTAACAAGACGTCTGTCAAAGGCATGACAGCAAAATTGGGATCATTGTCACTCGAACAACAGGATAATCAGGCCAATGTCTTTCCAAACAGACCTGCCTTTGGAACGAGTGGGAAAAATGTGGTTTTGTGGGCGAACTACTTCCCCCTTCAGGTCAAGGCAACCTATCTTTACAAATACGACATAGAACTTACGGAACCGGGGAAAAAGGAGCAGGGCGCCTCAAAGGATGTAAAGGGCCGCAAGCTTCATCTCGCAATGCAGCAATTAGTGGATGAGCTTTCCAGCCAGAACAACATGGTTGTTTTGGCGTCACAGTTTAAGAGTCTGATAATCGCTCCGTCCAAGCTGAACCTCCAAGCGAATCCAACGTCAGTAAAGATGCCGCCAGAGAGCGACGATCAAGCCCCCGAGACGGTCTCTGCCACTATCCATGGGCCGACCGAGGTTCGTCTTGCCGACCTGGTTGCTTACATTCTCTCCATGGACGATCACGGCGAGAGGACAATTTATCCAAAATTTCCAGAAGTTATCGACGCCTTGGATATCATATTGGGCCATAATGCCCGCTCCAAACTGGGGGAAGTTGCTGCAGTTGGAAGATCTAGATTGTTTTCGTTCGGCCGCGATAAGCAGGTTGCTCCCTTGACGCAGAACTACCGAGCACTCATCGCGGCCAGAGGATTTTTCCAGTCGGTCCGTATCAGCACGGGCCGACTGCTCCTGAACAGCAACGTTACTCACGGCGTCTTCAGAGTTGCTGGTAAACTCGACGAGGTGATGAGTAAACTGAGCATCCAGACAGTATCAGAGAAAGATCACAAGTTGAAGAGACTGGTCGCTACTTTTGCCAAGTTTCTGCCCAAGACCCGTGTATGGGCCACCTTTACTGTTGGAGATGGGCACAAGGTGCGACGTAGCAAAGCCCTGCAAGGAATTGTCAGCAAATTGACAGGTACCATGGCAGAGGGTCCAAATCGTCCGCAAATCGAGCGCGGGTGGGAATACCCGGGACCCAAGAATATCAAATTCTGGCTGACAGAAGACAAAGGCGGCCGTTATGTAACAGTTCATGACTATTACAAGAAGAGTACGTACCCCAGCTCAGAACCACGTGGGGTCCCTGTTTGGATACTCTGCTAACATAGTGGTGCAGAATACGGTATGAATTTGCAAGATCTTCCAGTCTTCAATCTTGGGACGGCTAAGCGGCCCACCTTCTTCCCGGCTGAGGTTCTGGAAATCCAGCAGGGACAAAGTGTCAAGGCAAAACTGACGGCCGACGAGACGACAGCGATGCTTGCTTTCGCCTGTCGCACGCCCTATGAGAATGCCCTATCTCTCGCTCACGACGCTCGTGATGTCCTAGCGTACGATGGTAATTCGACATTCAAGAGCTTTGGCATATCCGTCGACAAGCAGTTAGCGACCGTCAACGCTAGGGTCTTGTCAGTCCCAGTGGTGGCCTATATCGACGCCGCGAAGAAGCCAGCTACCATATCGCCATATAATGGGTCGTGGAACATGAAGTCTGTCAAGGTGGTCAAGCCCGGAGCACCCATCAGCAGGTGGACGTACATCAACTTGCTGCAGTATGAAAACGACGTCAGCCGGCTGATTCGAAAATCTACCATGGAGGATTTCGCTGGTTTCATGGCTCGTGATATGGGCATCAACATTGCAAAATCCCCGATCGAATTGCCCAAGACATATATGCTGTATGAGGTGGCCATGAGAAATGGGCTTGAAAACCTCTTCAACTATGCAGAAAGTCAAAGAATTCAGTACGTCATGTTTATCCTGCCCCAAAAGGACAGCACGGGGCTCTATACCAAGATCAAGCGACTCGGGGATTGCCAATACGGCATTCACACGACCTGCATGGTGGCGAAGCACCTGCACAAGGAGAGGAACTTGTCGTACTACAGCAATGTTGGCCTGAAGATCAACTTGAAAGCAGGTGGCGTCAACCACAAGCTCAAGAATGACTTTGGGCTGTTGAAGGAGGGCCAGACCATGCTTGCCGGGTACGACGTCACTCACCCGACCAACATGAACGTCACCAAGGGCAACGAACCTCCGAGTCTGGTCGGCCTGGTGGCCTCTGTCGACAGAGACCTTGCGCAATGGCCGGCCATAGCATGGGAGCAGAAGGCCAAGCAAGAGATGCTGGACGGCCCGCTCGTCGAGGCTTTCAAATCCCGGCTCCGCCTATGGCAGGCGAAGAACAACAGGGCGCTGCCCGAGAACATTGTCATCTTCCGAGATGGTGTATCGGAGGGCCAGTTCGCGCAGGTGATTGATCAAGAGCTGCCCATGCTCAGGGAAGCATGTCGATCGCTGTATGGGAAGAAGCAGCCCAAGCTCGCCATCATCGTCTCCGTCAAGCGCCATCAGACACGGTTCTACCCGACCAGTGTGGACGAAATGTCTCGCTCAGGCAACGTCAAGAACGGCACCGTGGTCGATCGCGGCGTCACCCTCGCGCCCTACTGGGACTTCTTCCTGACAGCCCACGACGCCCTGCAGGGAACCGCGCGACCAGCGCACTACACAGTCCTCCTGGACGAGATCTTCCGGTCCAAATTCGGCGACCGCGCTGCCGACGAGCTCGAGCGCTTGACGCACGAGCTTTGCTATCTGTACGGGAGGGCCACCAAGGCCGTGAGCATCTGTCCGCCTGCCTACTACGCCGATATTGTGTGCGAGCGCGCCCGGGCGCACCGTCCGGAATACGACGTCAGCGATGCAGAAAGTGAGGCTACCTCGTCCACTGACTCGGCCCCTGCGACGGTGAGGCAGGTTCATCGCAACTTGCAGGATACCATGTATTACATGTAACGAGACCCATTTTCTCGCTCATTTCAAACTGGGGGGGGGATCAAAAAAAAACCCCCCGAAACCGAAAAGCATAGTGGAACCTGGTGGGAAATTGGTTTGGGACGACGGGCTTTCAGCGGGAGAGGACACGGCAGTGACATGGCATTGAACTTTTGCGCCGAGGAGAAATTCGCAAATTGACACTGCGCGGTTCGATAAACGGGTGAGAATGGCGAAAGAGGCCGGACAGACCCGAGATAGACGAGGAAAACGTCCAACTTGACCATTTATACAGGAGTGACTTGCAGTGGGGGAGCGAAATAGGTATGTTGTTGTTAACGCCGCGCTACACGGGATTTTATACATGATTTTGCTATTGGAGAAATGTGGACTCAATTCGACTCGCTTGGTGATTCAATCAAGGACCAAAAATGCATTTCGTTGTAGATTTACGACGAAAACATGTCATAGTTTAAATACATACAAAAAAAAAAAAAAAAAATTCAATCACATCTTGGGCTTGGGTCTGTCCTTGATCTTGAGATGGGTCTTCCAGTCCTGAGAAATAGTAGTCTTGTGCTCTATTGACTGGCTCGCCCATTCTTCGTACTCTCGCTCTTGCGCAGCCCAGGCGTCGAGCTGCGTCTTGAGGAAAGCGCTTGCTTCCCTGGCACAGAAGGCAGGGGCCTCGAGGGGAACGAGGTGGCCGGCATCGGGATGGGCGACCTCCTTGACGCGACCGGCCTCGACGCCGCCGCTCCCGCCAGGCCCGGTGCCGGTGACTGCGGTCCGCGTCTTGACATCGCGTTCTTCGACGGCGGCGCTCCGGGCTCCCTGGATGAACAGCACGCTCGGGCGGAGGGAGGGGATGCGCTCAAAGACGCTGACGGGCTCGGGACGATAGAACGGGTACAGCGGGACCTCGAGCTCGAGCGCGGTGCCCAAGTCCATGGCCCAGTCGCGGTTGACCAGCTCCCTGCCCTCGGCGTCGTAGGCCGGCCACGACGGGCGCAAGAAGGTGAAGACCTCCTGGTGCCGGGTGGTGGCCAGCGCCACCTCGGCGTCGGGGTCGGGGCCGGTGGCGCGCAGGCCGTGCCTGACCCAGCGCTCCAAGGCCCGCGGGTCCCAGGCGCTGTAGAAGGGGCTCCGGGCGAACAGCTCGGACGCCGCGCGTCGCGAGGGCCACGCGTCGCGCCGCCTGGCGCTCGCGGCGGCGGGGGTGGCGTCGAAGGCGCGCGGACGGATGGGGTAGGGCGCGATGACCGAGTCCAGCAGGACCAGGCTGTGGAACAGGCGCGGGTGCAGCAGCGCCGCGTGCGCGAGGATGCTGCCGCCGAACGAGTGGCCTACGCCGACGAGGGGGCGCGGCATGCGGTACGTGTTGACCATGTGGATGAGGTCGCGCGCGTGATCGTACCAGCTGGCTGCGAACGGAGCGGGTTAGCGGGATTCATCGTTGCGTCGACGAGACGGCGGGGACGCACGGTCGTTGCCCAGGAGGCCTTGGTCGAGGTTCAACATGCCGCTCTGGCCCTGCCAGGCGCAGTCTGCGATCCAGATGTCGCGGATGCGGACATGTTGTCTCGTTAGCTCCTGGAGAAGTTCGTCCCAGAGCGGCTCGTAGAGTTCCTGTTTTTGTTCAAGTCCTGCAATCAGCCTCTATTGATCGACACAGAAAGAAGAAGAAGAAGAAGAAGAAGAAACGAGTCAAAGAAACGGGCTTCTTGCATGTTGCTGTGCTTGGTTGAATGTCTCACCTTGGGAAACCCGTTGGCATGGCCTCCGATAATCGTCACGTCGCCCTTGCGCGGGCACGGGTTGTCCTTGGGCGTATACCGCTTGATGTGAAGCTTCAGCCGGGCGTCCTGGTCGTCGGCCGTCGCGCGAGGGTATTCCCGTATATGCGAGGCGTCAATGACGTGCTCCGTGATGTTGAACTTGGACATTGTTCCTGGCTGGCTGGCTGGCTGGCCTTCTTTCGTCCTCCTTCCTTGCAGAAAGCAGGAGTTTTCTTTTGTTCGCGACGGCGGGAGTGGGAAAGGGGGGGGGTTGTCCTGCACAACCGGAGCCCTGCGCTTTGACAGCTTTCTCGAACAAGTTCGTGCACAAGATTGGGGGGTTTGTGTCGAAGTGATTTGATTAATCAGCCTCCCGGAGTCTCTCCACTCTACCCCGCTCTAGACCGACTTTCCTTTTTTTTTTTTTTTTTTGCTGAGGGGGCTCCTCACCATACATATATACATACGGAGTATACCTAGGAAAAGGAAGATGGCTACTTCCCATGGGCAGAGTAACTATTTGGAGCCGGTGCATTAGACAACTTCGTGAGTTTCAGTGCCGGGCGTGCCACCTTCGCCCCGGATAGCAAAATTCCTTCCTCAAGGCCCCCGTTTGTCCCGGATATCGCATCCCGATAACGTGTAGTGGAACCCGACGGCCCGGCAGATAGATCCCGCTGAATGGCCTGCCAGTTTTGCCGTGCCCGTCGTTCTCCACCGGAAGACTTGTCTTGCCCCGGAGGGAGCCACCGGCTAGCCAGCGAAGTGGGTCGGCACCGAGGTCACGCTTCAAAAAAAAAAAAAAAAAAAAAACTTCGTGCTTCCGGAACATCCGTGCTAGCCACCAGTTGCGCGAAATAAACACCGCAAACCATTCAACCTGCGTACCCGAGAGGGGCTCGATGCCGCAGCCTACCGCACCAGCCCGCCGGCCGTTGCCATGACCGAGAGCCCTCATGCCCCCCAAGATCCTCCTCTTCACAGGCCCCCCCGAAGCCTCGTCCGTCTCCGAAGCCTCCTGCACAATCAGCTGCTTCGAGCGCTCGTTCCAGCTCATCTTCGACACTCTCCGTCCGTCAAGCCCATCAGCATCATCTCCCTCGCCCGTCGCCCACGCGGCATGGCGCTCCCTCCCCCTGACGCGCCAACCACTCCCGGGCCTCACGCCAACCACCCATGCCGCCTCCATCGCCGCCTTCTCCAACGGGGCCTTCTTCTGCGCCGCCGACGCGGCGCCCGGCAGCCAGGACCTCCTCACCCAGTTCTGCGAGCAATCCCTCTGCGAGCACACCAGGTCTTCTGACGATAGCTTCGACTCGCCCTCGTCCATCTGCCGCTCAGGCCAAGACCCTCCCGCCTGCTTTCGGCGCCACCTCTCTGATCTGGAAGACGTCCCGTCCGCCAGGCAAGTCACGGCTCTGCAGCCGCAGACCATCACGCTCAACATCATTGTCGGCGTGCTCTCTGTCGCGCAGCCTCGCACCGTCACCACGCGGTGGGGGAATACCCTCGCGCTGATCGAAGTCCTCGTCGGCGACGAAACGACCACGGGGTTTGCCGTGACGTTCTGGGTGCCCAGCGACAAGGTTGCCGAGAGCGAGGCTGTGGCCCTGCGTCGCCAGGACGTCGTGCTCTTGGAGAACGTGGCTCTGCACGTCTTCAAGAATAAGGTCTATGGACAGAGTCTCCGGAAGGGGTTGACCAAGCTGCATCTTCTCTGGAGGGCAGATGACAGCGGATATTACTCCTCAAGGAGCTTGCGGTCCAGGGGGCAGCATCCTCAAAGTCAAAGAGACAAGACGAGGGCTGTTAAGGACTGGGTGCTGCGCTTCGTCGGCTTGGACCCGCGAGCCAGGAAACCGAGGGGCCGCTCGTCTTGGGACCGACCCCCGGATGATACGCAGTAACGAAATGACACGCACGAAACATGAGTTGACATGAGATGACATGTGGAGCATTATCTATCTACCTATGCTTTATCGTACACATTTCCATTACTGGTGGCTAGAGATTCCCCCGACTACCTGACCGACCTCTTCTATAAAGAAAACAAAAACGCCTTCACGACATATATTTCCAGAGGTTACACGTGCACGGGAGCAGCATCGTTCTTCTTCTCACCGCCAGGACCCTTCTTCACAGAACGCCACTCTAAGCCAAGGGAGGCCAGGAAGGCACAGCCCGCACATACTACAGAAATGTAGTAAGTATGTCTCAATCCCGTCATATATGCTGTCAGAACAGAGTTTTCGGCATCCAAACGGCCAATCTTTTCCAGGACGCTGTGAATTTCATTTGCACCGCTGTTGATGAAGATTTTGCTGTCGATACCAATCTGGTCCTGGGTAAGGGTGTCAATCAAGCCATTCTGGAACAGCGTTTGTGCAACGGCAACGAAAATGGCACCGCCAAGTGCTTGGAAGAATTGAACGCAAGCTGTGGCCACGGGCACCATTTCTTGTGGCAGCACCGTCTGCACGACCAAAACGCCAATCTGGAATCCAGAACCGATGCCGAGACCAGCGATAACCTGGTAGCCGAACCATTCGCGGAGAGGCGTGTCTAAGTCGAGGGTAGTGAGCATACCGGAGCCAACGGTATAAAGAATCATGCACGGAATGATGACGAAGTTGTAGTATCCAATGGCAGAGATGACGCCGCCGGACACGACGGATATGAGGACCGTGGAGAGCAGAAGAGGCAGAATTTTGACGCCTGCTTGGACGGCATTGACGCCCTGAATGGCTTGAAAATACAGGGCTGCAAAATGCAAGAGCAGGGTTGGTTAGCAAGCATTTCACTTATCGAGCTTTGAGGACGGACTGGATGGATCCGGAGAACAACTCTTACAGAGATAGTAGAGGAGCGGAAAGAAGCCTGCACCGAAGAAGAAGGCGAACAACATGGCACACAGGACATTGCGGTCCTTGAAAAGGCGTGGCGGCAGCGTTCCCCGATCGCCCTGCCAGACCTGGATGGCGGCGAAGATGGCAAGCATAAGGCCGAAGCCAACAAACAGGCCGATGATCTTGGAGTCGTGCCACGGGTAATCGGCTCCTCCCCATTGCAGAGCCAGCAACAGGCACACAATGGCAGAGATGAAGATGACGGTCCCAGACAAGTCGAGCTGGCGGAGTCTTTGCTTGAACGACATGTTCTCGGTATCGGACGTGTTGCGATTGACATGGACGAAGAGAGTGACAATAGCCATGGCCAAGCCACCTATCGGGAGGTTGATGTAGAAACACCATCGCCAGGAGACATTTTCCGTGAAAGCACCGCCAAGAAGAGGACCTGCGACAGAAGCAATACCCCACATGGCGCCAACGAGACCGAACACCATCGGTCGTTTGCGCAGTGGCACTAGCAACGTGTTAACACAACCGATATCTTTGCAAGTCGACAAGGCGAGAGGCCGCTGGGGAATACGTACTCGACAACGAGAGGATGACAATGGAGCCTGAGAACAAGCCTGCCGTGCCAATCTACATCGGCCTCTTTTTAGAATGGCATCCCTCCAACAAAGGCAGCAGGGCACATGAGAGCTTAGCAGAGACTTACGCCAGCAATGGCCCGGCCAACAATAAAAGCCGTCGAGTTCGGCGCAACAGCGCTTACCAAACTGCCCACCTCGAAGATGAAGACAGCGCCAAGGTAGACGAGCTTAACATTGAAGTATTTGTACACAGCGCCGTACATGGGCTGCAGCGCGGTCGTGGTGAGAAGATATGAGCTTCCGTACCAGCCCTAATTTTCTCGATCAGCTTTTTCCCATCCCATGCCAGCATGTCTTTTTCATCTAGGCCCCACAAAACAAATGCGTGGAGGGGCGAATCCTTTCCCGAAACCGAACGCCAGCAAGGGACTCACTCACGATATCCTTTACACTCTGAAACTGGGCCGTAATGGCACCCAGTGCAGGCGCAATGATGGTCTGGTCTAGCGCGACCAGGAATATGGCCAGGCAGAGGGCAGATATAATGAGGACGACTTTCAGGCCGTGCGGGTAGTTGGGGTTGTCATGGTCATGTTTGTCCTCTGCTTTGTCCTCCTCGGGGGCGCCGTCTTTCTCGTGGTCCTGCTGATGGGCAGAGGCGATGCCGGAGCCGACCTCTGTTTTTTCGTTGGAGAGGCGGTTCGCCTCTGGAAGCCGGGCTGCTGCCATTGTCGCGTCGGTGATCTGGAATGGGGGGTGTATGAAAATCGTGGGAGCGGATGGGGAGGCGCAAAGTGACTGGTGGCCTCGACATGTGTCGCCCGTTGGGAGGGGGACGAGGGAAGGGGGGGAAGTATTATAGCAATAGCAAGATAGCAATGGCAAGTCGCCATGGCGCACCTTCCCCGAACCATCGTGACGCCTGCCATTAGGGGCATGGGTGTTTTGTGGGTTTAAATATTGGATCCGGCTACCAGACGTGTCATTTTCACGGCTCGAAGCCCCGACGGCCATCGGCAACAAGTCGTTGCCCACGGCACGCTCAGCGACGCCCCAACGCCAACGCCCCCTGGCCAGCCAAAGTGGGGGGGGGGGGCGGGCTCGGTTCCCCCTTCTGTTCTGTTTCCTTATTAATTAAGTGCAAACAGGGCGCCCGCAAGCTCCACCAGCGCAGGGCACGCAAATACTGCACTAGAGCTTTCAAATGGAGCATTAGTCCTAACCGAGACTAGAAGAGTCCCTGCACACCTATTTTTAGCGTGGAAGTACCTCCGACGGTTCTTTTCGTGCCATGTAGCGGTTTTTCGCTGTAATAGCCTCAGGCATCAATTGCAGCTGCCGCAGCAGTAGCAGCAGCCCTTTAACCTATATAGAAATAGCTCCATCAATAACAGCTACTTTGTTTATATAAGAATTATTATACATTGCCGGTAGAAGCTGTTATCTCTCCCTTGCGAAAGAAAAAAAAAAAAAAAGACTTTAAAAACGCACTCTTAGCGCTATTGCACATACATCTACCAATTCAAAACGGCATCATCACAAAAGAAATGTTCGAGGTGCTTCTCCACTTAAAAATAGGTGTGCACAGACCCCTTCCAGTTTCGGTTAGGTCCAGTGCAGCTAGCGCGCCCGCGCCCTAGCGACGCAAACGGTGGCCCGGCGGAGATTTGCTGCCCGAGTTGTTCACCCGTTTGGCCAGGATCGAACGGGGTCGTGCGCACGTACTTGCGTTCGTCGCACCGCGCATCTCGCTTGACTCAGATCTTGTCTAAACCAGGGCTGTTTGGTTCGACGCCGTGATTGATCTGCACTGCGCATGCGAGTCGTTTCACCCCGCGGTACGGATACACAGACAGCAGATACAGGCTGATGGGAGCCGGTGAAAATTAGACTACGAGACATGCAGAAATGTATGGTGCACGTGAGATGGAGGACAGTCACTTCGTCTCAGTCCCATTCATTTTGTATTCAAGTGAGACAGAAGATTCCAGTATAGCCATCGCTGCTGGCCCATATTCCGTGCGTCCGTCTATTGTACTCCGTATTCAGATCATGTTCCTAACCATACCATGTTTGCCATCCACCATCACCACCACCACTACCTACTTCTATACTACACGCCAACTGTCCTGTCCGTCCGTCACCATTGCAAGCCTCGCCAGAAGTGTGCTGTGCCTCGTCATCAGATAGACGTTTCCGCGCTTGCCGCCGCCTCGGGAACCCAGACCAGGAGACCATCCTTATCAGTCCTCATGGCCTCTGTGGGAATAATCCGCAGCACCTTTTGGAAATACTTGTCTCGCACCACAATGCCTGGCCGGATGTAGTCGCCCGTGACCAACGGCAAGAGCCTGTAGCGTACCCTTCGTCTGGACAGGGGCAGCAGGTGAATCGTCGTCTGCTTCGACCCCGAGAAGCCGAACGCGTCGCTGGGGTCCATGGTCAGACCAAATGTGAGAAAATGGCTCGATGGATTCTCAATCGTCAAGTCGAGCAGCATCAGTCTTGTTGAGGCTGCTGGGCTGGAGTGCATAGCCGTTGCGAGAACCCTTGGCTCTGATCCAAGTATCAAGTACTGTCCCACTGGCATGACCGTCGTGTTGGCCTCGCTGTTTGCTGGAGCGCTCTTCCTCTTCCACTTGACAGTGAAAGCTAGATCCAGTGTTACTGGCCGTCGGTCATCGAGACTCAGTTTTTGTGCAACAAGATCGAATTGCGCCTCGTGCATTACCTTCGGAGACACCGTGATACCATCTGACGATGTTTCGTCGGGTCTCGTCAGAATATTGCATCGTGCCCCTCCTGCACACGACACCACCTTCGTGTCCATTCCCATCACCACCAGATCCTCCGCCGCGAACGAGGCATAGTGGCATATGAGGCACCATTGTTGCGCAAGACCCTTTGGTTGTTGTGTGGCCACCTCGTCGTCTGCCGCATTGGAAATCCCGTCGCAGTCGAACAGGCTGGGCCACGCCTCTGGGCAGAGTCTAGGCGCCAAGTCGTAGTTGGCCTCGAATGGTGCCACAATGTTCAGTTGGACGGGCAAGGATTGTATAATAGGCGTGGCAGGATCTGATGCCAGATGGTATGCTGCACGTAGATGCAAATCAAGGGTTGACGACGCCGTAGTAGGGGAGATTTCTAGGCCCAATTCCATGCTTGCGCCACTGGCAATCATACCCACAGACACATCCATGGCATGATGCCCATCGCCATCCTCCTCTGCTGCTCTTCCGTCAATCTCCTCGTCACCGACTTGTAAGCGGAAAGATGGTACCAGCTTTCCGACTAACTGTGTGTCAAGCTTAACCTGAGCTGCCTCATCCTCGTCGTTCCGTAGCTCCACGCGGATTTTGACGCTTTCATCCGTGTAATATTGCGTAGACGAGTCTAAAAGGGTAATCTGCAGTTTTGGTGGTCGGGGCTTGATATGTAGGATTCTAGCATCTGCGCGCAATTGACGTGGGTTTTCGGCACCCTTGCTGTACCATCCAGTGACCGCATCAGTTTCTCTGAACCGCCTGGTATATTGTATATCAAATGCCTTGTTCTCGTAATGAAGCATCACTGAGGACACTTCCGCTTCGCCTGACTCTCTCAGCGGTATCGCCATTTCCAATACCCGTCTTTGCCCAGCTTTGAGCGTCAGGTCACAAGCTCCAGTGACTTGGACAGGCACATCTCCGGATTCTTCTTTTGCAAACTCCTCCTCCAGATCAACCTCAGTCAAATGCGTGCTGTTGACAATCTGTTTTCCTTTACTTGATGAATGATGGATGATGATGGGTCTCAGACTATCCTTGAAGTCTATTCGGACCGATGTAAGGCTAATGGGGCTCGAATCCGGTACAGCGTTGCATGTCAACGTCAACTGGGCTTTGCAGCTATCTCCAACCTTGCTCTCCTTCGTTCGAAAAACAAAGCTGGCACAAACTAATTCCGATGCTGTCTCATCCGACAATTGCACACACAACTTCTCCTTCACAGCCATGCCATCTAGTGACTGTAATAGATCAGGATTCCGATGCTGCCGCTTAGCAAACTCTGAGAGGTTTCCTTTGCGTTAGTCTCCATGCAGCAGAGGGCCGAGATACACACTTCAAAGAACCCACTCACTTTTGCTCATTAGCTCCCAGTCAGCAGCAGCAACGAGGTCTGGTCTGCCGCATTCCTTGGCTGCCTTGCGTAAAAGCCAACAGAGGTCCTCGGCAATGTCGAGCCAATTGTCGGAGCGGAATGAGGTGTCATCCCAAAGGGGCCGTAATATCGCCACCACCTCATCCCACAACTCCAAGGAAGCCATCTCCCTGGCACATTCCAAGGACAATTCCGCCGCAATGCGCAGTTGCTTTCGTGCTTGAAATTGTGTTCTCGCAGTAATGAGGCAGTCTATGATCTGTTGGGCATGATTGACGCCACTCCGGCCATCAACGGGGTACTCTTCGTATGGAGGAGGACACATATAAGTATCGTAATTACTCCCAGCAGACTTACCAGATGTGCCGTCTGGCGCCTCTCGATCTTCGCTGGGTATCATCCTAGCCAGGGTGCGCCGCGCTGCAAGATGGCGTGCAGCAATACGGTACCAATAGCCCGTATGATGCAGATGCTCCCACGGTTGTAGCCGCTCCCCCAATACAGCCTTCTCTGGGGGCAGAAATATCGCTCTGGACGCTGGGACTAGGCCGGCAACCTTGACCTCTTCTATCAGTTGGGCCATGACTTTGGCCCACCTTGATTCCCAGGCCTGCCAGCCGTAAGTGTTCGTACCTCGACCTCTCCGATCAACGAAGTCACCGATTCTATCCCTGTGTGCCTGCCACCTTCTGACTGCCAAGCTCGTATTTCCCATCCACAAGTGCAGCCGCAGGCATCGAATCGAAATAATATCAGCCAATTGTCGAGCTTCGTTCCACCGACGACTCCAGTTGGGGACGATATCCAAGACATCCTGTCCCAAGAGTATCTCATACGCTTGCTCGAATGACCGAATCGCTGCGTCCAGTTCTTGTCGGAACTCTGCCAGAATAGCCGCCTTGAAATCATATCGAAAGTTCCAGTCCGGTAACGAGAGTGTGCGGGATGTCCCGGAAGTCGGTGGAATCGTGGGAAGAGGTGCAACTCCTCTCGCACGTTTCTTCCTCGCATGCCGGCCTAGGTCCCTATAGTATTCCACTGCATTGGAGTAGAGTATCGACAGTATGTTGTCAATGACGCGCTTCAGCTCACCGGGTGATTCTTGAGTCGGGATATAAAATATTGATTTAGGATCCAAAGCAGTTCCCCGCCGAATTCCCTCTAATCGATCTTGCACCTTTTCCGTGAGCTCTGCGGTACCGCTATCCTCATTGCCGAACAGGATGATTGCGAATCGGGTCTTGAATCCCGAGCGTGCCAGAGTCGCCTTGATCTCGTTGACATCGGACTTGAGCCGTTTGTCGTTGCTGAGCTGATAGAAACATGCATAAATGCTCGGAACGAGAGACTGGTGCTTCTTAATCCATTGCGAATCGATCAAGCCATCAGGGTATAGCGCGGAGACGTGCGACAACGGAGAGAACGGAGAATGAAGCTGCGCATCGGCATTGAAAGCTTCCGTCGCATCCGTAAGAGTCGTTTTACGAGGCGGAAGGTTGTATGACTGTTCCTCCGTATCAGTCAATGAGGACTAAGATCGAGCCTTTGCACAGTGTCACATACCCTCCCAACCGTCTTGATCCGCAACCGATAGGGCTCGTCCCTAGGGACTACAGACCACGAGGTGCCCCTCGCGTCTATCTCCGCAAAGTATTTCTCGAGGAACTGCGACTCCTTCGTTTCCAGCGGTGGCAGAACCGACTTGATCATCTGTCCCTGAGAGCTAAGCTCTCCATCCAGGTCCAGTTGGGGCTCTGCTGAAGTGAAGCCCGAAGCAACCAAGAAAGGGACATTGTGATCCAAGCTACCTTGGGGGTAGCCATCCATGGCGAAGAGTCCCTCGGCGGGAAGGCGAGGCGTCGTCGCTGCGCTAGGGAAACATGCACCGACTGGCTCTTGGAGGGAGAGAGCTAAAGGCGGGCGCTCAGTTTGACAATGATGGAATTGATGCCCCTCCGGACGTGGGTACCGACCGACACTGGGGAAATGACACCAGACGATGTCAGGAACTGTGCTTCCTCCCAAAGGATTGCAAATGTCACGCACAATTTCTAAAATCAACAGCACTTAGAGTCTAGAAGAGTTTCTGTCCTTTTTAAGCTATAACGATGCCTTTTTTGCTCATTCTCTCGTAAATATGCACGCATGCAATCAACCCCAGCCAGCGGTCCCACAATAACGGACTCAGTGTCGGATACCATTCCGGACCGGAACAATGCTGTCTCCGGACATGTCAAATCACCAAGTTTCGATGACCCTTCCAACAATCAACATCGAACCAAGTCCAAAAAACAATCGCGAAGCTGCCCAGGTGTCAATATCAAGCCTCCCAGGCGCAAGACGGCCCACCTTCCTTCCGTTCGAGTCGACAGCAGAGCAGTCTCTGTACTCAATGCGTCCCACCCAAGCCCTTTCCGTAGGGCGATACCGCCACCTAAGACTCACAACCAAAGATGTCGGCAAGGGCTTCTACAAGGGAAATAGAACAGGCTCAATGGGTCGTCACACCAAACACGGAGGATACGTGATTGAATGGAACAAAGTCCGAACATTTACTGTTCCGTCAGGACTTGGAGACTTCAAGGTAAGCAGGTCACAGCGGGCGCAAAGGATAACACCAGCTAATAGCTACATGAACAGCTTACCCCCTTCGTAAGCCGCGAAGTGCGAGCCCAGCCTGGTGACTATAAAGGTTTGGAGAAGGGTCCACAAGATCCTTACTTCTACGTGGAGCAATGGAAGCGGTACAATGGCGTGGATTGAGAGAAGCTGTTGTGTTGCAATCGATCTTCAACTTGATTTCATGGAGGACGAAAGGTCAATCATGGAGTGCAGAATAGGAAAGGACCGGATTACGAATCACGGGGTTGTGTCATTAATTTGTATATGTATACCCAACATTTAACTTGTACAACACTGATACATCATGGGTAAATAGCGACTGGAATTGAAAATTTGAATGATCTTGTCAGTGATCGCAACTAATTATATCATTTAGAAAGGGGGAATCAATAAAGGAAAAATAACAATACGTCTTGATTGTACAGGATAGCTTCCCGCATGAACCTGCGTCACCATCGAGTTCCGCTAATATGGACATACGTGAACGAGAATGACCTTGACCTGGGCAAGTATAGAACAGAACATGAACGTTCTGGAAGCTGGGATTTTTTCCCTTTATCAGCAGCCACAAGTTCGTTCTTCTGCACATGTTCTGCACGCACGCTGTCCGCTGAGTCAGGTAGCTATATGCCCAGTCAAATGGTCCGGCAAGCGCCAAAAAGCCCGATGTCAAGAACAAAGACTATACGGGAGAGGAAGATGGACAAGACAAGCAATGACGCCGTCCCGCCGCGGGAAAGCCCATCCAAGCAAGGACTTCAACGAAAAAAAAAAAGACTCAGAGGTTGAAAAGCCATCGCTGGTTACTTTGGACAAATGAAAAGATTAGAAGAGTTTGGTGCCTACTGGACACTATTTGGTGGAAGCTGCTTCACCGTTCTCAAAAGGTTCTTTAATCTGTGGGATTTTGCCATCGGCTGACAAGAATTTATCAATGGAAGGGCGCGTGGTGCCTGTGGCTAACAGCTCGTCAGCTCTGGCTGCGTCTGCAGATGTTCGTTTGCTAGACACGTCTACACCAGAACTTAGAGGGCTCAGCGGACGAGAGCCAGGTTGGGCTGTGACTGCCGAGTTCAAGGTTACCATGCTGGCTGTTTCTGCCTCCTTCTTCAAGCTGAATGGAAGAGCAATTCCGTTCACAAACGGACGTTTCCCTGCAACTCCCATTTCAAAAACATCCTTTGGACTCGACAGGTCGGCGTTGGCTGTTTCTTGTTCCTTACGACGCTCGCTTAGCACTGCCACAGGGATATCCTCCGCCAGCACTGGATTCTCTGTCTGGTGTTCATCGACAACGGTGTGACGCCGATGTCGATTTCTGTTTCCAATCGCTGCTTCCGATGACCCCGGCTGCTGAGACTTAATGTCTTGATAAGACCGTGCGCCTCCGCCCTCATCTCCGGTGACGTCCTGTTTCGTTGGCATCTTATCAACCTCTTTTGCGCGTTCAACGGTGAGCTCATCATGCTTGGACCCCCAAAGAGACCATAACGCCAGACCGATGCTCTTGGTCCTCTTCTCCACCAAGTCCTCGTCGATCAATCGTCGCCCGACGAGCGCTGTTGGTGGTGGATGCTCATTATCTCCGAGATCTTGGAAACCTTTCACCATATCCTTGACGATTTTCTTGTGAACCTTAGTTTTGGCGGGGGAGTACTTCTGGTCCCATTGATTTCTCTTTTCTAACCATCGCTTGACTGTGTCCGCTTTTACCACCCCGAGTTCAGATAAAGGTAGGCAGCAACCTGGTAGGTCCGTCTCGGCAGCTAGAGGAAGAGTCACGCCATGACGAGTAACTCGTTGACGAATCATATGATTCTTGAACTGGGGCAATGGATCACCAGCTTTACCAACTTGTCCTGGCTCCGCACTCTCTGTTTGGTGATTCTCGTGTGCCCCCTCTTGCTCACTTGTCCCATTCTCCGTTTCTGTCGCTGAGCTGGAAATGACGGATATTTCGTCATCGACCAGGATTTCTATGCCTCTCTTTTGGGCCCGTGCGAGCACCCAGGCGCCAAATTGAGCAACAGATCTGTACATAAATTTGGCAGGTCTCGTGAAACTGAGCGTCGGCGTGACGTGGCACAAATCATCCCACACTTGGAGTTGGACATCGGTCGGTTTGTATTTCTGCAGCAACTCCTGCTCTTGTTCCGACAATGAATCCAATGGCGGTGCATATCTTGAGGGATTTGCACACTTATGCGCCAAGAAAATTTGTTCGTCTCGCAGGAGTTCGCCGCCGCCAACCATGATCAACAACGGCGGTAAGCCCCCCAAAGTTGTCTGCATAATCGGACTGACGAGCGGATGATTGAGTAGTGCATTCGTTGTGTATAACTAAGTCTCATGAGCACAGATCTCGCCTAGCTTGAGAGAAATTACTGACCTGTATCTGATCCTTAATTGTCAACGGTTCCCCATCAATAGTTACGGTAAGATACTTTGCCGCAATTGTCTCTTGGCCAGCCAAGTCGCCCAGCTTTTCTGCGTCAACTGCATTGCTACGCTCTAGGGTGGCTCCGTTGTTAAGATTTCCACCCACTTTAGTATCCGTAGTGTTCTTCATTTTGCTTGTCTGTGTATTTGCTTCGCCCCGAAGGATTTCGATGTCGTCATCGTTTGGGGGTGGCCAAGCTCGGGAAGGTTTGTAGTGGAAACCTGACTGTGGAAGATAATCCAATGATGCGTCGGACCCTACACTCGGAAACGAATGAGTCAAGTCCACCCAGGGACTAAGCAGTATGCCTCCAGCAGGAAGGGGTATTTTCTGATCTCTTAAGATGCAGAGCATGGATAGAACCATGCCTCCTCCGGCGGAATCCCCGGCCAAGATGATGGTGCTGGGATCTTGAATAGAAAGCAGATACAAATAAGCTGCCAAGCAGTCTTGCAGACCACATGGGAAGGGAAATTGGGGGGCAAGACGATATTTTGGGGCGAAAACACGAGCTTTCAGCTTGCGAGCATGACGCTGCAGCTGATATCTATGCTCGTCAACACTTCCAAAGAAGTAGGCGCCGCCATGAACATAGAGCATGACGCGTCTGCCTGGATCATCAATTGTCTTTCTAGCGTTGTAATGAGCTTTCATTTCAATCCATTCGGCCTCGAGCGTGGTGTTTGGCTTTCGCCACTGCCACCATTTCGAGCCCCCAACTTGGGCTATTCCATCTGTGCCAAGTTGAGCTTGAATCAACTCCGCGGATCGGCCAAGATGTTCGTCGGGGATTTTCGCTATTTCGATTCTTATCCATTGCGGGCATGGTACCCACTGTGAAGAAAAAGCTTGAAGCTCCTCTACAGTATGGCGTGACGCAAATTCCAAAAACGATCGGATGAGATGAAGTCCTTCGTCGTAGGACAAATGCGCGGTCGGTCTATGCTTCAAGGGCTTTCGTTTGAGATACTATAGAACAATCGTTTTAATGCTATTAGTCAATTGCACAATGGAAGGCTTCAATCAACGGTGTGAGCCTGTCGCGCGACCACAACGTGCTCAAGGGGAGGGATGGAGAGGTACACTCGTACATGAGAAAACAGCGTTGAAACTACCGTGGGAGTCACGGCCAAGGAGACCGACGTGGTGTTCAATTTATGCATAATTGAGGCGATATTGAATAATGCTATTCATGATCAAGCATGCAATTTCAATAGAGAAACAAATTTGGAAGGAGAATACATCACCTTGCATCAGAGGAATGAGATGGAGTCTACATTTCACATTGCACCCGTCCTTTTGAACCCAACCCGACCCGACCTAACCTAACCAAACTGTGGGTCCTAGTGTAGAGGCTTTTTAACCAATTAGATAAGAGATTTTAGCTCCCTCTATATTAACCCCACATTAACACTACCACCCCTGCACTACCCCTATACTATCCCTATATATTATACTATTCTATTACCTTAAAAAATCTAAAGAATATATAAAAAATATACAGAGTACTTATTAGCTTTATTCTATTTTAGCTAGTTTTTTATATATTTTTGAGATATTATTATTATTATTTATTTTCTATTTTAGATGCCTAAAGACCCTAGTTAATTTAGAATTAAAGGGACTAATTAAAAGAGCTATTTAACGCTCCTAGGACCTACAGTAGGTCAGGTTAGGTCAGTTCAAAAGCTCAGGTTAGGTCAGGTCGGGTTCAAAAGGTCGGGTGATCTACAGACTCAGATGGATTGACTGCATGATGTCATGTGCCTGGCCAGGTGGGCCGGTGACATTAGTCCCTTGTCCATATCAGTGTATTCTGATTGGACATGAGCTGCATGTTCCGCTCACAATCAGACACCAATGAATGGCAAGAACGTCGAAATTTTTGACGAAATGTCCGTCCTCGTGCATACCTGCCCCTCCAAAAGCCGAAGTATATTGGAAAAAAAAAAAAAAAAAAACTCAGCAGCTGAACGAACGCAGAAACCATGGCTGCTTCGACAGACAGCGCCCAGCTTCCGCCAGCAGGTATTGAACACACATAAGCCTATACGATAAGCCGGACGAAATGCTAACAAGAATCCCCCCCAGAGGAGCGACAGACCAAATTCGAGCAAGCCGTCGCCTACTCCCTTCATCTCTGGCCTGCGTTGACCCTCGCCGTGCAAAATGGCTGGGGCGGCCCGGATTCCGCTGACAAGCGTGACTGGTTCGCTGGTGCGATTGCCGAATTGTTTCCAGTGTTTACGGATGCCGCTCCAGGTCAACAGAGAAGCAATATCGAGGAGCCCGATACCGAGTACGTCGAGACCGCTCTCCTCCAGATCATGAGTGACGAGTTCGAAGTCAACACCGACGATGATTCGAGTTTAGAAGTTGCCGAAAATATTATTAGCGCACGTGTCCAATGTGCCATGGGACAATTCGATCATGTAAATCGGCTATGGGAGCGATTTCAGAAGCTGGGAGGGAAGAGCGTGGGCGCCATATTCACAAAGGCCGAGGATACGGATCAAGATACAGATTGGGAATCTGATGACGCGGAAGATGGTGACACTGATGAGGGGTCCGCTGACGTGGATATGGCAGATGCTCCTGCACCTAAAGAAAAGCCGGCGCCCGAAGTGGATGAAGACGGTTTCACGAAAGTAACTCACAAGAGGAGGTAAATTTGAACGTGCGCTTCAACTCAGAGCACATACTCATATATCGCACTGCCGATCGCCACGAACCAAAAATCCAGCGCATACGTACAAATCTGTGCTGCCAAACAAGCTTTGGGAAGGAATTGGGAATCATGGACAGAGTCGGAACGGTGACAACTATTATGCAATCCTATATCGCTGAGCCAGCCTGACGAACAACGAACTCGAATCATTCCCAATCATCATCACTATCGTCTCCCTTCTTCGACTCCTTAGGACTGCTCGGCGCCTGACTGGCTTTACCCGATGCAGCTCCAACGACATCGTAGCTCGCTTCACTATCCGCCTGAGATTTTTCGTCGTTGGATTTTCGGGATTCGGTCGGCTTGAGAAGGCCATCTTGGCGCTGAATAGTTGTTGAAGACGCTGCCGAACTAGTTGGCTTTGGATCAATACTTTTAGTGTCTGTCCCCTCTGTGGCTTCTTCCTCTGAATCATCATCCCAGCCAACTTCGTCTTCGGTGGAGGCGGCTAGAAACGGAGGAATGTTAGCATGATTGGACATTTGATCATGGGGATGGTGTTTCATAGAGGCTCACCTTTCAATAGATCGCGTCGTCTCGATTCAGCTGTTTCGATACCATGTCTAAGAAAATAATACCGTTTCCAGAAATCCGCGTAGGAAACCTGGTCTGGAACAAGCTTCTCCATCGACGCCCTCAATTCCGGGTATTTCGCAAGATCAGTAGCAATTTCACCCGTGGTCTTTTCTACATCAAAGTCTTTGGTCCACTTCTCGAACTCGTCGCCTGCGGGATCGCTCGTGAATCCCTCGGTAGATGTATGAATGACATGCATTTGAGCATCAAAGCGAGACGTGTGGATGACACGCTTGCCATGTGCATCTTTACTCTCAAAGAGGACCGTGGATCCTTCCGGTGACTCCTCTGGGGGAGCAACGCTGATAGCATCTCGAAGAAAGTCCCGGACATTGCCACCGAATCGAAGCAGAGCCTCATCAGCAGCGTCTTCGGCCTTTTTCAGGTCTTTGAGGCGCTTAGCAGCTTCTGCTCGAAGGCGCGACAAAACCGTCTCGGATTGTTCGGTAACATCATCCGACGGGTCCGCCCTAGTCTTTGTTGGTGTAGATTGTGTATCATCGCCGTCCTGTGCTCCCTCTGCGGGTGCTGCTGTGTTCAATGAAAGTGATCGTGTTCGGTTGATCAGAGATTCTCTCAGGTCTGTGAAGCCTTTGGTGGCATCTTCCCCCACTTCGGCGAGCTCCTTTTGGGCTTGAGCATAGACGGATTCACCCTGTTGCTCCAGTCAGCTCGATTAACCAGCTCAGGTGCTTGTCGACTAATGAACTTGCCTGCTTCATGACGTTTCCGAGGAAACCCCCAATCCTCATGCCCCATGCGCTTGAAGATATTGCTTTGTAGGCGTCCTGCAAGTCATCGTTTAAAGTTGACTCCTCGACCTCCGGTTTTGGTGTCTCATCGGACTCCTTCCTATCCTTGGGATAGGCTTCCTCTTGAATGTGGTCATACGCGAGATCCATCTTTTACTCGAGGGATAAACAAACCGAGGTTCGACGGGCTATCTGGTGATCTTGTTCGTCTTGAAAATGCTGTTCGTAGTAGCGTGCAGTTCATCTACTAGTAGCTGAACCATCAGGAGATCGTTGGTGGGGTCCGCAGCCAGCCGCCCTACCCACGTTAACCAATAGCTCGCCAACACACGTGACGCTGTAACGCAGCATCCCGCTCCAACTCTTCACGTCGTGAATAGTATCATTTTTCTGCGCGAATTCCCGGCCGACGAAAAGCGACAGCGCTCAGCTAGACAAATCGCTGATGCAGTGTTTTATTCCTTTGAATCTCGTAGCACTAGCAAGCGATGATTCGATGGCGTTGTTCATTAACTCCTCGCTTGTCATGGCCATGATCTCGATGGACCACGAAGCAACTGCACCACGCGTCAACTATTCAAACTATAACCCTTACAAGTATTAAGGAGCAAGCTGTTCACTTGCAGAGAGATGACCATCATGACCGAGGAGGCCTATGTAAAACCAGCTGACGATAAAAAGTAGTCGCAGTCTGGCCGTGTACAAGTCCCTACATCACACACATTGCAGCCACGCCTCGTCTTGACGGGCTTTGAGTCAGACTGCTCTCGTATGCATTGCTTCAGTTGGATGAAGAGCTCTTCGCTATAAAGGCTCATTTGACAAGCCATTGTTATCCTCTGAGCAAGTTATTGTAAACCCGTTGAATATTAAATGGGCTCTAAATGCTTCTAGCGTGTTGTTTGTTGTTTGCTTGACGGAGCTACGTAGCTTGTTATCAAAAGGAGTCCCTTGTCAATGTTGTTAAGAGGGATGAAACACCTTTGTATCCCGCCTCTCTTGTAAACTTTCGGGTTTCTTAATACCGCAGCAGGCCCGAGACTCAGCATCAAAATGTAGATTCCAAGGGTTCAACCACCCGGTCAGGTATTAGGTTGTTTAATCTTGGTCTATTTTGCAGCTAATTCATTTCGACCGTGTCTCTTTGCTTACCTGCTAGAACATTTTGAGGCAACGGGTAGCACAGGAACAAGTCGTGGCCAAGATTCCACACGCAACTTCACGATGATGGTGATAACCTAGACTGACATGATCGGGCATTCTGCCGGGTGTACTTATCAGCCAGGGTCTAGAGGGTATATTGTCGTTTGTTTGAAGAAGCTCTATTGGCACTATGAATGATGGAGCAAACCATTCCACGTCAAGGTTTAAGTGAGTGACACGCAGAGGGGTCTTGAAAGGTCAACAATCACTTGGTCTTTTGGGAACAGTTTTGATGCCGACTTAGATCCACACACATCCCGTCGTTAAATTAAATCCAGACCGCTCTACGATCCACTTTCTGTTTACGTCGGAAAGCAAGAAGTTAATGAGTGGATTCGCCTGTAACACTGCGTTGTTTGATCTCCGGATTTGGTGTACCGCGAGAGCTGATAGCGTCATGGGAAATCTACATTAGGGTATTGCTTCCATAATCTTCCCAAGTACAGAGGTCGTGGTTGTTCTGCCTGATGAATGGTATTTTGTCACAAATTCCAAGATGATCTGATCGACAAAATGTTTACTTCGATTTCCCAGCACTTTCGCCTTAATGATGCACCTGACCAAGGCATGGCATGTTCTGCGTACCTCGCAGTCAAGGATCTATGACGTCACGCCGCACGATGGAGCCCTTTGCAAACAAACTAGTGGGTTCGGGCAATTGATGGAGACAGTACCATCAAATTACACGACGGACGACGGGTCACTGCAAGGCAACAAGGGAAAACTGTAGCCAAGAAAAAACCTAGTTTTGCACAAACTGCAGCCCCATGTCGTCATTCTCTCAACCTGCACCACCATGGCCTGCGGGTGTGGCATCTTAGCCGTGTGGCTGCGGGGTCAAGCCAGCTCTGACGTCGATTGCGAGTGTGTCGTTCACGATGCGCACGGCTGCTCCTGATGCTGGTGCCATCGATAATTTTCCATGTAAATGTCCCGATCTGGTAAATTGTGGGACTTCAAAGAAAGCCGCTTTGGGACGGCCGTCCTGGCTCCTAACTTTCTATATAAACTCATAACCTGCCTTCGATTTGTCGACATTTTCCTCCCTCGTCATCCCAATCCGCATCTTCACAAACGCATTCACACACTACTACGATATCTCGGTTCTCCTTTACACATTACACACTATACATCATAATGGAGACCGTCAAGTAAGCCGCCAACTACGTCGCTGAGACTGTCCAGGGTGCCGTCTCCGGTGCCAGCCACGAGGCCAACAAGGAAGTTGCCAAGGACAGCAATGTCAATGCCAGCACTCGGTATGTCGATTTCCATACGCGAGCTAGATGTCCTTGATTATGGATTGTATTAACAAACACGATTGTACTACAGCTTGACCGCCGCCAAGGACGCCATTGGCGACAAGTTCGAGCAGAAGGGTCACGACTCCAAGGCCGAGGTTCACAAGGAGGCTGCTAAGCACTAAGGCCACTATCGAATTTAATATGGATATTCGTTGAATAACGAGACGAATCGCTCAAGGAGTTTTACGGAAATGCGGAATAATGTTTATGGAAAGCGAGAGCTTCCGATATACCCTAGGTGTATCTCCAGATAGAGCAAATGAGAAAAGAATCAACAGGACCTTTTCGACTCTTTGCCGAAAACGCCGTGATTATGCATAGATATCTGAGGCTTAGCTCTCGAGGTCCTGACCATATCACCAATTGCGGGTAAGGACGTGTCACTATCTATTATTTTGCTAAATCATATAATGGGTTTCCCTGGTTGAACGCCTCGCGCAGAGTGCCCCACTTGATCGACAGGCACAATCCAGCCACCAGGTTATTGAGGAACAGTAGATTAGGAACAGCATTGAAGGACATGCATTTTCCAGATACGATATCGGTGCTCCTAGACCTGCCCAAAAAAAAAAGAGAGAGAAAGAGAGAAAAGCTCAGAATAGAGACAGTCCTGGGAGTGGACGTATTTGATGCAACAACCATGCTGTTGGGAGGATAAGATTTCTTACCTTTGGGGGGCTGTGGAAGGTGGTGCAAGACATTGTTCCAGCGTCATGTGCAAGGGGCAAGGATGCTACACACACCTCCAGCAGGCTGGGACACCAATGCCTTGCATAGCGTAGCGGAGTAATGCAGGAGCGTACGTTGGTTTTCGAATGAGTATCCGCTTGGTTTTGCCTTGGTGCTTGGTGCCGCGGTGGCTCCAACCGCGTATCGGCAGGGATGTTTCGCTACCCACCTGGTACCTGGTACCTAGTACCTAGGGAGGTGCCGCCAGGTGTCAGATACCCCGCCCTTCAGCTTACAAATGCACCCTCAATGTTGACAGCCATGGCATCCTGTACTCCGTAGTAGCACCTACCTATTAGCCAACTCACACACTTTTGCCGTGTCTGGCAAGGCAGAATCGATTAAGCCTGTTTGTGTCTAGCCCTTGTGACTCAGGCAGCAAGTTTTCTGCTTCTTCGCCCCGTCACCTGATGAGACCCTGCAACGTAGCTGACGGTCTGACACAGCTCGCTTACCAGCTGCTCTCACGGACTACTTGTCTACTTGTCCATCACGCCTTTCTTCCCTTGCTCCAGACACAAGCCCAAAGTTGGTTCTGCTCTGTATTTGTCTAGCCTTGCGTTGCCACTCATTTTCACTCTGTTCTGGTGGCACGAGAGCCTCACTGTATCCCGGACCAGGGTTGTAAATCCTTAAACCGAGCCCTCAACTGTGCCACCAACGCCCTTCGGAGATAACATCCATCCTTTGGACCTGCGCACCAAACGTCTCAGCCTGAATTCCATCGTCGACCGGACTAGCCAACTTGACGCACAAAATCTAGGCTCGCACTCCCCCTATTCCCGTACGTGTCTCCCTCGTCGCGACTTTCTCACAGCACAGAGACCTCGTTTCCGCAATGGCTTCAAGCGGCGACACTGGAGGCGGCTCTGTGCCACCCAACTTCCTCTTAACTCCGCATCAGCAGAGTCTGCTTTTCGCTGCTCTCAACGTCAACAAACCATCCAACACCCCATCACCGACCGCTAAAGGACTGATGCTGTCCCCCAACTCATTGCAGAGTTCCCCGAAGCAGAATGTAGATGGGGCCGGTGTTCAAGAAAGCCCTTACTTGGACAACTATGATTATGAATTCGGCGACTCCAGCTTCGACTTTTCCTTTGCTAGCATTGGCGACGAGCAAGCCAAGATGATGAGTGATAATCCTGGCACCGTGAAGTCTGACTCAACGGAGGGCGAGGCCCACGAGAAGCGAAGTCATCCCGACGACGAGGATGATAGCAGCCCGGGCAACGGCTCCAAAAGGCGGGAGAGCACAGAGAAGTTTGCAAAGAAGCCTGGTCGAAAACCGCTCACTTCGGAGCCAACCTCAGTAAGTTGCCAGTGCCTAGAAGGACCAATTGAAGTCGCGTGTGTTGATGCCGTACTCGTCTTGCTGACTCAGATTACAGAAACGCAAGGCACAGAATCGGGCTGCTCAACGGGCCTTCAGGGAGCGCAAGGAAAAGCATCTCAAGGATCTGGAAACGAAAGTAGAAGAATTGGAGAAGGCCTCGGAGACGACCAACCATGAAAACATCAAGTTGCGAGCTCAAGTAGACCGCATGACTATTGAACTCAACCTGTATAAGCAGCGCTTGGCGCTCATGACAACCAAACCTGCACCAAGAGAGAATATGCCTTTTGGCAGCGCTGCACTCAGAAATGTGAGCGACGTCAGCTTTCAATTCGAATTTCCTAAATTTGGAGCTCTCCCCGGACCACCTATCAGCCCTCAGCAAAATGGGCAAAATGGGCAGAAGAACAGCCCTGCGCATAGCCTTGGCAGCGAGAGTAAATCACCGACCTCAAATTTGCAACAATCAAAGACCAACGATTTCTCCAAGTTCGGCGGCATGTTTACTCCTCCCAGGAGCGGCTCAGCTCACATTGGTTCTCGCACCAGTGTAGACTCGGTGCCCTTCAGCGTCGCTGCCGCTACGAGCTCACCGTCCTCATCCTCCAACACCAATACAGTGGGCCCGAGTTCGTCGTGTGGCACATCTCCTGAACCCTTCACACAGTCTCCTATGGGATTCAAGCCCCTTGACACTCTTACCACTATCGGCGAAGAACAATCGGCCACCACAGCGAGCAACCAACCATTCGCCCAATTCGCCAAAGCCGACATTGGAAGCCCAAGCTTTGACTGGCTTGTACAGCAGAACGGTGGCGGCAGCTTTGATCCGGAACTGTTCGGTGGCTACCGAGAGCCGCAGGAAAACGTACTCTCGAATGCCTCGTTTGACGATTTCCTCTTTAATGACAGTCTGGACGCCGATTTTTTCACCCCATTCAACGCTGCCCCATCCGAGTCGGCCCCTAAGAAGGATCTCATCGCAGAAATCGATGCTCAGCAAGACGCCATCGAGAATGACGCTGACAAGAAACCCGGCATGCGCTGCAATGAAATTTGGTACGTAAAATAAAAACCCCCCAATCTGTCATGACACACACGAAACCCAGAGTATTCACCTGCTAACACTCAATTTCTAGGGAGAAATTACAGGGATTCCCCAAAGCCCAGAGCGGCGAATTCGACCTCGACGGGCTCTGCTCCGAACTCACAAAGAAGGCCAAGTGCTCAGGCAGCGGTCCAGTCGTTGGCGAGAAGGACTTTGACTCGATTCTCAGAAAGTACATGGGCAAAAATGTACAAGCAGAACGCGTGGTCGACAAGCTCGGAATCACCCTCGAAGCAGAAACACCCAACGGCGTGACCATGCCCTAGAGAATACCCGGCGCCCCCTCGCGAATCAAAATCCTATTTCGCGTACGGTGGAGGGTGTGGCGAAGCGGGCGTCGTGCCCAAGGCAACGGAGGAATCCGCATGGCGTTAATTGGTTATCTTCTTTAAAGTGGCTGGGCTTATCCAATTGGGTTTAGAAAACACGAGGAGCATCAAGTTCATCGGAAAGGGATATGGCGCAGTGTTCCGTGGGAAAATTGGTTCGTATCAGGGGGCCGAGACTTGGGAATATTTGAGCTGCTTGGCTCTCCAGCAGTACAGATTGCGGTCCAGGAGGTCGTAGTTGGCCCCTGACGATGATGTTGGACAGTTTGTCATATCTAGGGTGTAAGCTTGGATGTATGTTGCAGAACGGAGTCTGGTATTTTTGCTGTTCATGTCGCGTGGGATGCCCATGGTGAACTTGTGGACATTTCACCCAGGTATCGTACCCATCGACACCCATCTCGCCGACCCAGTGCTGGAGATGCGGACAGTGTAATCGATTGTAACAGCTCTTGCCTATGCCTGTCAGGATGAGTCGCGATGGTACAAGAGCTACCTCGGTCGAGCATGCCAGCACTGCTTCAAGTGTACTCTGCCACCCTGTTCACTTCCTGACTGTCAGTGCCCACTGGATCGGCGGTGTCTAGATTTCAACTTGAACACTGCACGTTCTCATGGCTACCAAGCATGGCCGATGCCTTATATAAGTGTTAGTCCATGTGCAGTCAGCATTTGTCGCCACAGCTTAAAAGCATTCCTAGTCACGAAAGTTGCGAAACCATTACATGCAATCGATTTGTCTGTCCGCGGGATCGCCGCGCCGTACCCGTCTACATATCCCCCATAATGGCGCCCCCACCAAAAAGAAAACATACAGGTCCATTCTATAATCTGTACACCGAGATTTGAATCTGAAAATATGTTGTCTGTGTTGGATGCGCCGCCCATGTGGAAGAAAAGTGAAACACCAGGTATGTCTGAGGAAGTAAAGTGATGGAAATAACTACATCAGAAAAAAGAAGAAACCCCCCTCCCCCGAAAAAGAATCCTCACAAATATATCTGGATATACATGTTAGAGGGCAACAGGACGGAACGAAGTACCTATTAACAGATAAGTGACAGTTGAGGTAGAAGAAAGAACAATCAATATAAAGGCGCGCTGCTGTTATTTATCAAGTCAGCTCATTTCGTCGTCTCCAAAGTTATCTATGTATGCACTGTGACAATTCTAATCATGTCGCTAATAATTCCTCGGCTCAAGTCGTCACCGGATCGTAAAGATGTATAGGCCACTGCAGTGAAGTTTTGCTGGTCGCGGCTCTTAGATTGACGCTGATTGTCCCGTAATTCAACAATTCTGGTTCCCAATTGCAATTGCAATTTCGGAACGAGTCGTCGTCAGCTGAGTGGGCTCTGTTTGCGGAGTCGGCAAGAGGTACAAACCCCCAAGATATGACGTTGCGGAGCTCTTCGACGAAGAGATTGTGCTGTGGCCGCGCAAGCTTCCGTCCAGGTTGACACATCCGCGCCGTCGCCGTTGCCGTCGATGTGACCGAGATTACTGATCAAAACGTCCATGTGGCAACAGACCACCAGCTCTACTAGGGTTTGGCGTGACAGGGTCGACTCCTAGCTAATCACCACTCTGGCACCTTCTTTGCCCAAGACACCTCGTTCCTTTGGTCTGGGACTATTGTTTCTGCCTTTCTTGCTCTTCAAAAAGCCAAACATTCCACCTGAAGTTTCCACTTTCGAGTCAGCTGGCGTATTTGCATCCGCGGGAAGCGTAGTATCCTGTCGAGCAAGCTCTGACCAGCTGCCACCGCCATCCAAGGTAACTTGCACGCCACCACTTGGGCTGGCTACCCGATTATTCATACTCAGTGGTGGCCGGGTAAGCCACTCACTACGATGGGGAGGCGGGGGTGGTGCAGGGCGCGTTGGATGGTCTTGCCTACTACGGTCAGACGTCGAGGTTGCTTCAGGTGTTGCAGCTGTTGGGAGTCCTGTTTGCATCAATGCACCGGCTGGGATCGCTGTCGCTCCGTCTCTTTTGGGCGCGTGTGATGCACGATTGGACAATGCAGTGGACGCTGGGTCTTCGCTCACACCGCAGGACGCCTCGGTAATTCTGCAGCATGCATGTTAGTTGTGATGCGCCATGTGATTAAGGGGAGTGCGCCATACTTCTTGTACGCGGCCAAAGTGTAGTCGAACGGTCGAAAATCTTTCTCAATCATACGATACAACTCGTCTTGACGGATCTCTTGGTCTGTTGCGTCTTCTTTTAATCGTTCACGAGGCTTCTGCCGTCTTGCTCTGGCCTCCAGCGGAGCCTCCTCCAGGAGCAGCTCTTCCAAATCATAGGTAGCATCAAAATTAGTCTTGTCGGACGAAGGTATAAAAATAGGCTCTATCCGCTTCTGCTCGAGAAGGTCGAAGTCAATCGGCTTGAAAAAATCGTTATATATGAAGCTCTCCCAGGTTGATCCCATCCGAGTTTGCGGATTGGGGTCCAAAGCGGCTCTAATGGCGTAGAGACATGTCAAGGACACCGGCGGTTGCGTTACCGGATACCGTGGGCTAGAATTTTGAATCTGTTGGCTGAGAGTCGACTCGCTGCTGCCTTCGAAGGGTCGCTGGAGGGGGGGCAGTTAGACCTGCTTTTGCCCCCATCGTGAACAATTGCGCCGGTTGCCAAGACAAAGGCGGAATACGACTGAAGCACATACCTTGTTGTAAATGCACTCATAAAATAATACGCCAAGTGACCACCAATCAGCGCACACATTATACCCTTTTCCTGAGTATACTTCAGGAGCCAGATATGCCAACGTTCCTGATTTACTTGTGAGAGCTCTCCCGGGAACAACGTCTGACGCAACGTTCTACATAAGCTGTTAAATTAACCCAAGGATAATTGCGAGGTGTTCCAAGTCGATCGGTATAAAACTTACAAAATCCGTAAGGTGGACATGGCCATCGGCATCCAACAAAACATTGTCAGGTTTGACGTCGCGATGTATAATATTTTGACCGTGAATATATCTCAGGGCGCATCCCAGTTCGGCAATCCAGAATCGAACGGCTTCTTCGGTAAATGTCTTTCTTGAGATATGGAATCTCAAATCGCCGCCGCTCATCAAATCCACTACAAGGTACCTAAATCGACCAGGGCTTAGCGATTGCGAGCACTCACGTTGACCATGGGGGCCCATAAAAGAGAGCTCACATACATATATTCAATATCTTGAAAGCTGTATCGCAAATTGCAAATAAACGGATGATTGACGTGTTCGAGCATTCTACGCTCACGAATGATGTTCCGCACGCTTTCAGATTTGACGACTGTTTTGGCAATCACGTCAGCACTCCGTATCAACGCGGAAGAGGTGCCTTGCTGCCGGGTCATATAGCCAAGAAAACAAGGGGCCAATGTCGAAAAACCAGCGCAGACGCCAAGACCTCTTGTCGTGATGATACCGCGTACCTTCATCTTTTCTGATGTATTTGAGGGCGAAGGAAAGGCTGGTATCTTTGCGCTCGACGATGCGAACCTTCCCAAAAGCGCCTCGGCCAACGACTCGAAGAAGACGGAAGTGGTTCAAATTCACTATGACATTGCTTATCAGCACTCTGGTCGGAAGACAGGCGATACGCAGGGCGGTAGATCACGTGGACGGAGTATATTTGCAAAGCGCAAGGTATGAAAAGGTTCATCGTGAGCAAAGCAGTGCTGGTAAGAAGGCGAAAAGAGAGGGCTCCTGGACGTAACGTGTTCGAACCGATGGGGAGAAACCTACCTTCGCCGTTGAAGTCGGCGAGCTTCCCTTGACCGTTGCCCATGCTGATAGGCGGGTTGCGTAGGAGGGAGAAGACAAAAGAGGGGAATTATCTCAGTCGTAAAGCCAGAAGCATGCTGGGTATTGAAAGCCTGGCGGGCTGCGGGGTGGCTGGTCGGGACGAGAAGTTTGAGCAGCTTGGATCGATGCGGCCGTTGGATTTGATTTAGGACGTCGAATTTATCGCCTTGGCACCGCAACGCTCGTCTAAAATACGTGGGGGGCACGATTCGAGAACAACCGGGGTTTGTGAGTGCTGAGGCTGCAAGCGGGGAAGGTTCAGAGAAGACGACTTAGTTGCTGCAGTCTATTTATGTTCACTGTAACAATCGTAACAGCGTCGGGGCAGGAAAGAGGTCGTGAAGGGGCCACCGCTGAGGGATGTCGATCAGAAGTCCAATTGCGGAGCAAGTATTTAATCAAAGGCTGAGTGAGGGTCAGACGTGTCTGCCGGCAAACGCCTTTTTGCCGCGTGGGAGGCTGCGAAACAGGGAGGGCTGAGAAGAAAGTCAAAAAGTGAAAGTTGAAAGGAAAATTAGAGGCGAGGGCCAATGTGCGATTCAGCAAAGAAAAACGCCGAGTGGGAAGAAGGAATAAATAGCGTGATGGAGCAGGACAGACGGTCAGTTGCGTTGCAACAGGTTGAGATGGTTTATTATTCCTCTATCTGTAGTTCGTGTGCCATGATGCAGTTCAAGTCTCTGTAGGTACCTACCTAGGTACCTAGGTAGGTATATAAGGTACTAGGTACCTATGGCATCATCTGGATAAGCCTGTGGGCCAGTACACAGTACCTCTAACCTGACCTACCTAGGTACCTACTGTAGAACGCACTGTACCATCGTGCGCCAACCCGGTTCCTGGTGAAAAGCATGTAGGCTAAAAGCTGTTGTATGACAGTACAGACACAGTTAGAACTCTCTGGGTGCACAAGGATTACGAAGTTGTCATACAATCGATGACGGGCTGATCAGTGTCCCCAGGATTGAGTTGGCGCGCGATGGTAGGTAGTACCTGGTTTCAGATCGGCACTGGAGCAAACGGAAACACGAGGGCTCCATGTAAAGTCTGGCACTGGTACTTACTACCTTAAGTACCCAGGTACCTAGGTATCTACTAGGAGGTAGGAACACACCCTGCTGTAGTTACAGTGTGCCCAGGTACCTGGTTTACTGGACGAGTGCGCTGTCAACAACCTCGAAGCAACGAAAAGAGGCAACTCCAACCGGGCTGGTCTCCAAGCCATGGACCAGAAAGCTGGGTCCAATTGTTGGGGATGTTACCTGTTTTCTGTGGTGATTAGTCTAGAGCAAGAGATTGGAAAGGCTAGGTGCAGGAGCCGCCCGCCACCCCTTGCCACGCTGAAACTCCTGCTCACAAGTTCACCCTCCCTAGCACGAAATTGGCAAGAACGGAATCCCGGCAGGACCACGAGGGTAGAGGATAGAGCCAGGGTGGCAGCCAGCAGCCAGCAGCCAGCGATGTGGGCTCCTCGAGCGGCCCATTGCTGGTAGCTACGGAGTGAAGGGGTGTATCGTGGCAACTCGACCAAGGTGCGTGGTACTTGCTGTGCAGATCCTATCAACTTTACCACATCGCCATGTTCAGGATGCGAAGCTGCAAAATGCGAATGGGGGGAGGGGGTTCGGAGGGGCCAACCAGTCATGGCGATGTGAGAAATGCGACAATAGACGGTGGCTGATGCAAGCGATATTGTCAGCTCTTGCCAAGTGCCTGTTACAGCATTGCCGAGACGTCTTCTGTCCCCTGAGGCATGGAAGCGACGAGGGTCGAACAGGCTTCGAGAAGGTCAACGCCCCGAAACCGCGTGCCCCGGCTGTCGTGGCGCACAGCGGCCCCATTTTATGGAGTGTCGCGCACTAATTCCCAGGCTTGTCAACGACCTGATTGCCCTGTGGATTGACTTCTACAGCAGACACTTGTTTTTCGTCTTTTCTTTTCCCTTGTCTTTTTTTTACACCCCCCCCCCCCCCCTTTCTCCTCTATTTATGAAAAAAAGGAAAAGAAAAAAAACCTCTACGTTGCATTAGGAGCCAAGGGCAATGCATGCAGAGCAATATAATATACATTCTGTTTCGGTTCAGGTCAGGTCGAGTCAAGTCAAGTCAAATCCTGCAATCAGGGCGGCGGCTGATGCACCATGCTCCATAATAATGACCCAGGCAGCGGAAACAAAAAAACCCTGTCCCGGAGCTAACCTTTCTAGTCTTTGTGTTCAAGACTTCACCAACAGAGCCTTGGTATTGTATTGTAATCGAGTATTGTAATCATTATTAATCATCGTGCTTTTTTTTTCTCTCTCTCTTAAACACAAACTTTTTTTGTGTACTTTGCACTTGGTTGTTGGTTAGTAATCAAATTGTAACAAATCATGACTGTAATTATGTATGGTGTATTGCACGTGAACATACGAGACACCAACTATTGAGCCAGCTGGACGCTAAAGTGATTGCTCACTCTGCAAAAAACGACGATCCAATTTAGCCGGCTTGCCATTTTCGTCCATCTTGTGGCGTCCATCAAGGACTCCCACCAAGTCGTCTACATCTACATGTTGTACGAACAAAGCCTTTTCTGTTCTCCTTTTGTTCAGCCGACGGGTTTCTCATGCCCTCCCATCTCTGAGGACCATAAAGCTCCAGGCTCTAGGCATGTGCCTACAGGAATCGATCCCTAGTTCCGCTAGAGGGCACTTGAAACAATACGTTATGATCTACCAAAATAGAATCCTTCATGATCGGCATCTAGCAGATACATATGTACTCCGTCCTTCTATGATATCTGTATCTACCACCGGAGGCGGTGAATATCTGGGACCCCGTCCACAAGCAGGGGCTTGTGGAGAAGGGTACCACACAGAAGCCCTCAGTCTTCCAGCAGCGGTGAGAGGCAAAAAAAGAAAAAAAACCGTGGCGCAACGAGATGTGCCCGCGTGATCGTGTGTGTTGTCATGAGGCCAAGCTTCAATCTACCGCTCCGCTCCGCAAAGCACACCAGCCATTATGATCTTCCTTGATTAACCGAGCCTGACTATTCGGCGGCACTGACTCTAGCAAAGCGACAATGGCCATAGATGCTTATTATCATTGCCCACACCCCCTTGGGCCCCTAGACGCCCTCCCGCAGCGGCTAATGCTGGTAAATGTACTCTGTACGGAGAGCAAATGTACAGAGACGAGCGAAATGTATCGATAACGATTCGGCTCAGCAGCTTCGACGAAGGAGTCAAACTCGTCCTACTTCGTAGTTCAAGCTCATGTTTCCGTTTCCAGGCCAGAGAGACTCAAATACGGTCGTTGGACATGGGACAGCATTAATTTCAATTGCTGCCTTGCTGTCAAAGGGCATTGATGCAAGCACACGGAGCATGTAACCTTTCGCGCCCCTTGGCTAAAGTCAGTATTGTCCTCAAGGCTAGAGCTGAATGTGGAGTAACTTGTGAGTTAGCTTGTCCAGTCGTCTCGTCCAGGCCTGCTCGTCTGTTTCTGCATCTATGATAATGATATTTTGTTTGTCGTCCAATCTCGGGGCCGCTAAGCAAGGTTCGGAGTAATTGCTCTAGACACCTAAGTAAGCATCGTTGCACAGACCCGTTCAAAACTGGAAACAGGTAGGCCCGGTAGTCATCATAGGACGTAATCAGCAGAGGCCGAGATCTAGCGTCTACCAGTGAGACAACAATGTGTCCCTCCAGGCGTTCTGTCGGCGAGTCCGATGAATCTCGAAACGGCGTCGGTGCGGTGGCTGCAAGATGGAATAGCAGTGCGTGGGCAGGGACACTTCTGCTTTCAGTAGTATGTCTTCCTTGGACCGGTAAGGCGTGGACAAATATCAGACAAAGCAGCGAGGGTATAACAATGGCCGCCAAACTGCTGGTGGTTGTATATTTACAGGTTAGTCGAGAAAATATTAAAAGTTGTTGGGGAATTTACCTGGGCGTCTGAGGTTGCAAATGCGAAAGGCAAGTTGCCCTTTTTTTTCTATCCCTTGTTGTTCTTGGACGTTAAAAAGCCAGTGTGAAGTAGTGGCGTGGGTATCTATTGAATACCCATTTTTAACCTTTTGTCATGAAGTAAGCACACCATCTATTATTTATTGGTCACAGCTCCTTCGTATCTCACCCATCCCATGCGGCAACATGTACGCGTGTTTGCTCTCTCGGCTTCGGTCAGCATTGAGAAATTCAAATTATGCCACGCATGTTACCGCACAGAGACCCACAGCTTAGTCAGGTGGGTGGGTATTATCCCTTTTGCCTGCGGTTACAACTCCTACATGTTTTCTTCCAGACCTGACCTTAGCAGTACGTTTGGAGAACGCAATGGCTGCCATATCTACCATCTATCTCTTTTGGAGAGATGCGTCAGGATTCTGGCGACCAACTATTCAGTTGATTGGCACATTGGACAACAATGGCACGTATTCACTCTCACGTGAACGAAAGGCAGAGAAGACGACGAACTGCGTCTCAGGTCGGCCGCTATCGAATTGCTCGCATTCTTCATTCTTCTAGCCCCTTCCTTAACATGGAAGCTGGCAACAACATCAAGTCGGCACGCTTCGGCCACTGATAGCTTTGCGGCAGCAACCGAGAAGCCTGCCACAAATTTTCTCTGTCCTGGTTCCAAGGCGGCACGGCACACCAGGCACATCATCATGCAGTACACCTTGTTGCTCTTGGCCACTCGCTAGAGACCGGCCGGTTTGTCCACGGTAACTTGGTAGTTCCCTCTTCTTCACCCCTGCAAGAGAGAATGATGACTGAGAAATGAAGTCAATCCGCTACATTGAACACCAGAGCGGTCTGGGCCGATGATCTAATCAGTACGGCGTACCCATATATGTCACGACTAAATCTGCAGCACAACGAAAGTGTTCTGATGTGAGTACCGTAAGGAAGAGCCGAGAGATCAGCGTGGACGCTAGTGAAGAGAGACGGGAAGCAGAATGGGCACGTCAGTCAGTCTCAAAACCCCTCAGTCCTGCCGGACCTACATGTAAATGAAACATACGGAGTATCCACGCAGACATAGGTCGGGGGCATGGCAAACTTGACAACTTCATGCAGCGGCACCACCGACATGACATGACTCTGCGAGGTGAGCATTAATGGCTTGCCCACATGCTCGCCTATGCCGAGGAAGCATATATGAAACCTTGGCAATGGTGCAACACAACCTTGATACAAACACCAGGTGAGCCGTGTGAAGCTCCTACCTGCGCTGATCCATCCGCCGTTCCTAGTGATTGACTCGGCAGAAGCAGATAAACCACAATTTACCTCATGTGGCCGACCAGGTGTACCAACCTGGTGATTTTCGGGATGCGCCAGGGAAGGCAGCGGCGTCCTTGCATTCATAGAGGTGTGGATGGGGATGGATCAACGTTGAGGTCGCAACCGGCGGGTTCTTCAGCACAGGCAACAGGCTTTGATTCTTGGCAGAAATGATGCTTGGGTACTAAAGATGCCCAGTTGATGTGGTTGTCAATCCTGAAGAAATTGCCAAGATCAGGCACCCATTATGCGAGCGGTGCCGCGCAGACAAAGATGATGCCAGTAGAATCCTTTCAGGACTCGAGAGCCAAAGCGTATATCATGGAGAAGACATCTCTGTGCAGGAGTATGAGGGATAGTTTCATCTGGCTGTGAGATACATGACTGCCCGAGGATAAGATTTCTCAGGCTACAGTTTCCAATGAAGCGCCGATACGAAACCCCAGAAACCAAAACATATAAGGTCACAACTGTTGCCGCCAGCATCTCGATTGAAGTTATTATATTCCGGCATCAACGGTAAGCAACGGGCAGGCCAAGGAAGATTCTCTGGTAACATGATTTCTGTGTGGAAAAAAAAAATTGAAACGCACTCCGTCGGTCAAGTTGATATACATACCAAGCTCCTCCCTTGTTTTAGTGACTGTCTTGAGCATGCCTTTTCGAGGGCCGAAGGACAATGAAAAGAAATGAAAAAGGCACTACGCCAATAAATACTAGGTGTCTTATTAGCGTCCAGGGCTACCACATCAGGCTAGACAAGTTGGCAAGGCCTCCTGTTGGAGCGGCTAAGCTCGCCATGAGCAGCCATCCCATCCATCAGGGACCAACTCCACTGCCCCGGAGCGATGCCACCCTCCGACCCCCACTAGACTTTCAACATGCTCGTTACCTCGAGATAATTGCAGAGCATTAGAGTTGATATTGCGTGAATTTATTTTTATTCCACCCCCTCTTTTTTTTTTTTC